>CAKAOI010031466.1:0-18763 GCA_916701655.1 Sebastiscus albofasciatus | reverse complement strand
TATATACACACACACACCTTGTGGCCAAAGCATTATACCTTTAGTCTGGGGCTATTTTTAATGGTTTGGGCCAGGCCCCTTAGAGGGACATCTTAAAGAGGACATATTATCATGCTCATGTTCAGGTTCATACTTGTAGTTTGGGTTTCTACTACTATGTTAAAATGCTTTAATGTTCAAAATAGAATTACCACCTCACAGTTGGGTGCCTCAGCCAAACAGTCAAAATGCAGTTTACATCCATGTATGTTGAAAATGTCATCACTTCATTTTTATCTTGTTAGACATTTATGTGAAATTGGCATAATTGGCATATGAATTCTTGATTTATGGCCAAAAATGTGTTTTGTGAGGTCGGATTGACTTTTAATCACCAAATTCTGATAGAGAAATTCCCTCCAGGCGTTCCTGAGATATTTCCTTCATAAGAATGGACCAGACGTACATACATACAGACAGACGGATGGACGGACACCCCGAAAATATAATGCCTCCATCTACAGCTGTTTCCGACGCAAAGGAATAAAAAACACATTATTTTTCTCACACTGTTGATCTGAATATACCTGAATTCACCCTTCGTCTGAAACGCTCCGTTTTAGCGCCTGTCTCTTTAAGAACCCCTCCTGAAAAAGCCCAGTCTGCTCTGATTGGCTCGCAAGAAAAAACATGAGTGCACCTTTGCAAACATGGCTCTCAAGCTCAGGGTGATTAATGAACCTGCATGTGACATAAGAAGGGGAGCCAAATCTGAATGGCTTGTTGAAGCACATGTTTTCTGATCCAGACAGCCCAGAAAAAAACTGAATGGGTTGTCTTATTTCACAGTTTGTAGGTTGGTAGACACTCCAGATACCCAAATGGATGAGCACACGCACTGAGTAAGTGAGTTTTTCATGATATGTCCCCTTTAATGCTACAGAATACAATGATATTTAAGAAAAAAGTGTTCATCTAAGGCCATTGACTCCATGGATAGGTTCCCAAATCCCATAATTGGTAAAGTCTGGAACCAGAAGAGCGGAGGAGGCTGTCGTAGGTTAATGCCCATGAGTTTGACACAGGATGTTCAGCTGTCACATTTGGGCGTGGTGTCTGGGTGTCCACGTACTGTTGTGAGCTGAGAGTGAAACCTGTGAGTCATTGTTCTAAAAATCCAGCAAAGCAAAAAGACTGAATGAATTTTTGTAATATATTCAAACTCACATTTTCATAAATAAATATTGCTCATAATAACAGCTGTGCTAGCAACACTGAGCTGTCACCCTGCGGTGGACATCTAGCACCTGCAGCCAAGAGGCACAAGAAGACACAATATTTATCCTCATCAAGGAATAACCCATATCATTTCTGTTTTATTTTCCAATTTATTTATTTGGTTTAAGAAATGCTGAGGAGGGAGTTAAAGAATACGTATGCATATGAGCTCCGAATCATTTTCTACTTTTTAAACAGACTGTCTAGACACTGAAATGTCTCCAATTGATGTGTCCAATCTTTATCTTGACTTCAAGAATCAGATTCTTCCCTGGAAGTATGTTAGGTTTTTATAGGAATTTAAAATATATTATAATAAACGAAGGAACAAACACTGACGTCTCCTCCTTCTCATTGATTTGTATGTTAAATGAAGTTAAATATTACATTATTTAGTCACTCTAATCGTCACTTTGGGCAAAATTACACAACATTAATGTTACTCTGTACGACTCGGCTATCGACCCACAGTGAAATATTACCATATGACTCTGCAGGAGTGTGATCGCTGGAAGAATAACACCCCTTTTTCTGCTCATCAAATATTAAAGAACTGGAGTAAGTTGTGTCTGGGTGTCACTGAGCAGCCTGGTATTGCCGGTATTATCTCCATTTATAAGATGAGCGGGAGGTTTTCAAAGAAAGGCATAAATGTTTTAGAGCAGCCTGTGTGCTCTGTGTGTCTCCAGGAAATTGTAGATAAGTGACTATAAGTGAGTTCTTATTTCAGACTTACAGTGAGTAAGGATACATTTCATCAACTAGAGTACAAGGTGGACAAAAAGCACAAAATTGCCAACAGGGACAGGGTGTTAAAGTGAGTTACAATCACAGCCTCAACCTCACTTCTGACCTTTTAGTGGCCATAATTTGATTTCATGCCAAAATTGACAACTGCCAAATTAAAGACAGACTACACTGATTAAAGTGATGGTGTCATCAAATAAAACACAGTTTAGCTCATTGTAAAATGATCAGTCGGTTAAAGGTGCAATGCGTAGCGCCTGGGGGACAGTGTTTCACCTCCACTACCGGGTCCATACGATCTAAATTTGGAGTAATTAGTTATTCAAAAAAAAGTCAACGACTAACAAAACTCAACCAGGGACTGAACTAGAACTTAAGGCCAAACATATGTTAGTTTCACTTTCTCCAATGTGAGAATTTACTGTTTTATATCTTTGTAAACTGAATAATAAGGCTGCCCTCGACCAAAGAAATTCTTAGTCAACTAACACTCGTACGATTCTGTCGACTAATCGATTAGTTGGTTTAATCGACAGATCTGTAAAATGAGTTTCTCCACAAAGAAACACACAGAAGCACCACTTTAAATCTTGTGTTTACCAGAGATGTGCTCATAAGCTTGTTGGAAATAAGTCATTCAGCATGAAAAAAACATTAAAAAAATGACTAATTGACTTAAAAAACGTAGTCGACTAAGACCAAAACAACTGACTAGTCAACTAATCGTGTAAGAGAGGGATGCCCTACTGGATAAACTTGGGTGTTGAACTTGAAAACAAGTCATTTGAAGACGTCACTTTGTGCTTACAGATGGGCATTAGTCACTATTTTTATTCTATTATTCCAAAATAAATAATCCATGATGAAAATAATCATTAGTTGTCATGACTGCCTCCTTTATTAAAGTCTCAAGCGCCCTGACATCTCCTTTTAGAAACTTATAAATACACTTGTTTCTGCACATTTTGCAGTGCTGAGTGAGTGTCAACACAATCCAACAACACATCCAATATCTCAGTGTGACAAAAACACAATACTAAAAAGGAGTGAGAATCCGATTGCATGTTTTCACATCATTTACGTTACATATTTTCGCTTTCACTGAAGCAATATTTCAGCCCTCCACTCACCACCTCTGTGCTCCATCTCCTGTATTAGCTGCAGCAACTGTGACAAATTGTTGCCTGTAAACTTGACCGGTGATTGAAGCCACTGTCCGTGGTGCTGAATCCTGTATGCTTTGTGTATGTGCTATCACTGCGAGCTTATTGGTTGAGGGTGTGTTGGAACAAATCCACTACAAATGATTGTGACTTTAGAACATTAGATTTGGTAATCATGTCAATAAAGATCTGTGGACAGAGTGTCACAGGAATCTACTATCAGTGGATTCTGGGAAAACATCCATCCTGGAGGCTTTGTCCTCCACCAGCCTGGATATTTAATTAACACACATTATGCACTAGTCTGGTGTTTCCTGTCTCATTCCTCTGAATCCCACCTGGGAAAATGCTCTCAGATGCCTCTTTTCTTTGTTGCAGCCCCAGCTCGCTTTCTCCCCCCTCCTCCCTCCTCCCCTGTTCGTTTCCTCTTGTCTGATAAATTACCAAAACAAACGCGGCGCTAAGTGGTGAAGTGGAGTGCCGGCTCTCCTCTCGAGTGAGAAAATACTCCGCTTGCGGGGTCATAAAGCCTGCGTGAAGACACTGACACACCCTGGACGTGATGCTAAAAAGGCAGCGGGACGTTTCTCATTTTTACGGGATTCGACACTTTGAGTCGTTTTACGGAGAGATTCATGGATAAGCGTTTAGATTTTCCCCCCTCATGGTGATTACCTCATTCAAAATGAGGTAATCACCATACCTGTTTATAATGCAGCTCCTATACCCTCCCACCCACTATATTGACCTACCGTGTGCCTTGCTCCGCTACTACAGTGTCACATCGGCTCCTGATGTTCCATATTAATTTCCCTGGAGGAGTCAGTATAAGCCTCTGCATATGAATGGTTGTAATGCAGCCAGGTGGTTGAGAAACCCACTCATATTTGAGGCTCAAAAAGTCACTTGTATTGACTAGTTTGTCTTAAACAGTCGCTTAAACGTGGGATTTGTACGACGGATCTTTTGACTGAGTGGGAATTATTCAAGTTAAAAAGGCAGCGATGAAAGCGATGAAGGGAATCAAGAGGAAGCTATAAAAAGAGACCTATAAAAAGAAAAAAAAGACCTGTGACGTTGCTCAAAATCTAATCCTCCTCCTTCGTAGCTCAACTAAACGTGTGAATGTCATTAGGCGAAGTCACCCTCCCCCCCTTTCGTCATGCAAATGGGCCTCTTTTCATGCGCGGGGGTTAGCGCAATGCAAATCTCACATCAAAATCTCAATGATCTCAAAAAGGCTAAGCGGTTGAGCTCCTCCACGGCCAATTAAAAAGACACACACACTCGCTTTGCCGGGCCGCAGGAATGCTGATGCAAATGTTTGCCCTGGATGGCGGTTAATATTAATGAGTAAATGTTAATGTAAACAGCCGTCCGTGTGACGTTGGTTGACGGCGGAGAAAAAAAATGAAATCGAGGGAGTGGAGTGTTGGAGCCTCTCCAGGTTGAAGATCAAAGAAAACGTGTATCATCAAGGTTGACATTTTCCACATCTGTTAACATGCTTTTGGCAGGTGTCCCCTGTTGGAAAGTCCATCATCTCAGCCCTCTATTCCCTCCGTCCTGTAGAGGATAAAAAAAAGGACCTCCTACCAAAAGAAAAACACACCTCGACATATATCAGCCAGAGGTCTGCTATCACTATGACTCTCCTGAACCGGTGGTTTTTAAAGGCCTTGGCTGGAATCATAAGTGAAGCGGACTGCCGGAGCCTCGTGCTGCTTGATACACCGATAGCGGAGATGAGCTCGGCCCGGGGTGTGAGATGCATTAGAGAGACGGAGCTGAGAGGAATTACAGGTGTCTGGACTCCTGTAAATCTTTTTATCTGTCGGAGCCCACCCCCCTGAGAGAAAGCAGTGTTAACACACAACTCCTCTGTCTCTCAGCATGAAGCGCAGGAAGTCATCTCCCCACGGTAAATAGTGTTAATACTCTTGTTTTTTAAAAGCTCTGGGACGGCGTGGTGGAGCGCTAAATGGGTGACACTTCTTAACTGTTTAAAGTGCTTCTTATTTTATCCATAGACTGTATATAACGAGTGGACGTAGTCACCCTGACGTCACCCATTGATTTGTGGACTGACGATTTGTGGACTGCCATTTTCCGTTTGCCGCTGTCATCTTGGTTTTTGTCCGTCGCCATCTTGGTTTTTGTCCGTCGCCATCTTGGTTCTTGGCCGTCACTGTCTTGGTTTTTGGCCATCGCCAACTTGGTTTTTGGATGTTGCCAACTTGGTTTTTGGATGTTGCCATCTTGGTTTTTGGCCATCGCCAACTTGGTTTTTGGATATTGTCATCTTGGTTTTTGGTCATCACCATCTTGGTTTTTTGCTTTCACCGTCTTGGTTTTCGGCCATTGCGATCTTGTTTTTTTGCTGTTGCCATCTTGGTTCTTGGCTGTCACCGTCTTGGTTTTTGTCCATCGCCATCTTGGTGTTTTGCAACCGGAAGTGACACAATAGGGTGGAGCTAAGTACCACCGAATGCTGAATGTTATAATTAACTTTCATGAACTGAAAAACACACAAGGGTTAAAGTTGTAAGACGAAAACACAGACAACTCCCAGACCGGGAGCAACCTCACCGCTAGATTCCTTTAAGTTGGTTATTCTGACACATTTACAGTAAAATCGCACACCAAATGCCAAATTTCAGAATCTCACAGTGACTGGAAACACTCCAGACTTTATCACCCACACACATGAAAACACATTAGTCACCTGACAGCTGCCAAAGATTCATGCAGACTTGACCTGTGCTCTATATAACAACCCATACCATAACAATTATTACACCACGACCATATGCTCCTATTTCTTGACAGGTATATACGTTTCATCTCATTAGCATTCGCAAAAGTTATGGCCATGTTCACATTTACTACCCTCGTGAGTGGCCTTTTATTTTTTATGACAAATACTCCTCGTGCTGGGGACAATATAGGAAAATGTCCCTCATAGGGATGTTAAGCTGTTTGAATAAAGAGAAGACAGGCTGGGATAGGCTTATTGTTGAAGAGTGTCTGAGGATAAATGGCTTGCTGACTAAGCGGGTCTCATCCACGCTGTAGAGGTGAAGCTTGTATTTCCTGTGTGTGAGTGGAAGTTTGTTTTTGCCTGAGCAATGATGAGCAAAGGATGATTATGTATCTGAGTAGCTGAAATAATGAGGTGTGTGATTTTATGAGAGCAAGAATAGATGATTAAACTAAAGCTAAAGCGTTCAGAAAGAGCTCAAAGAGAGAAAGCAGATAAGAGGGCAGCTGGCAGTTAACTAAAGCGACACCTCGGTCAGGACGCGGCCTGTTGATAGAGCTCACACATTTGACATAAACTGACCCGGCCCTAACAAAAGGTAATCTTTCAACCTGCCTGTACATTTCTTTATCTACCTCTACCTCTCCTCTAAAAACCTCTCTCCACCCCTCTTGACCTCAACACGAACAGATCTTTGTCCTCATCCTAAAGCCTTTTCAGATGGAAAATGTCACTTCTCAGGATAAATGTTGTGTGTTGAGAGAGCAAAGAGTGGAGTTTTTGTTCCAAAACACAGTGAGAGCTTGAGTGTGAATGTGAGTTAGTAAAGTCAGAAACCACCTCATCTGGTGAGGCAATGGATGACTCACCGCTATTCATCAATGACCTTATTAAAAGCCCCATAAACACGCTTTAGCACAGCTAAAATAGCTTTGGAGCTTAATGTCAGCATGCTAATACGCTCACAGTGACAAAGCTAATGTGTGGAGGTTTAGCTGGTATAATGTTGACCATATTCACCATCTTAGTTTAGCATGTTAGCTAGCTCACATTTGCTAATTAGCTGTTAACACAATGTACATCTGATGGGAATGTCTTTAGTTTTGCAGGTATTTGGTCATAAACCAGCCTGGACTCCTAGAAATGACCTTCCCATACAATGAAACTACATTGTCAATTACGTTTCGAGGGAACGTAGTTTCTCCCGAATTACGTTTGCATGTGACATATCACAAATACGTTTAATCAAAGTCCGCAAAAGTCCACGTAGGGAGGAGGCTGGTGGTGGATAGATGGATCAAACATGGGACTTTCGTGTGAAACCAAAAGTGAAGTACTTATTTTAACCCAAAACATGATCCTTTACTAAACCTAAACAAGTAGTTTTGCTGCCTAAACCTAATTGAGAATGCAGTTTCGAAACATCAAAAGCATCAAAAGCACCAAAAGTGGTTAAAACATTATAATGTTGATATACACTTATGAAGAAATGTTCATATGAAACATATTTCTGGTTCAGAAACATCAAGAATTCAACATATCCGTGGTTTTCAGAAACATATAATGCCAACTTTTTATTCTGGCGACTGGGTTGCATAAACCTAAGTATTGGGAAAAATTGTAATTTGACCTGATGATGGTGCTTCAGTCTGGACCAAAGTGGTGGACCGACTAACCAACGACAGAGGAATCTCCATGTAAGCTTGTCCTTTTCTTTGAAATTCAAATGCAAGGTAGGTATACACACTCCTCTTTAGCCATGAGACAAAAGATGGTGGTTGTGTTTTCACTTCTACTATCCAGCCTTTTCACTCCCACCAGTCACTTAGAAGAATGAAATTAAGGTCAAAGAGGTGTGCAATTTACTGAAGCCACATTACATGAAGCAATATAGTGACAAAGCAGAAATATTAGTGTTTGGTTAAGTTCTGTTCTGGGAACCCACTTAACAGTCCTCACATTTTACTTCTGATAATCTAATCATAATCTAAGATCATCTAATAATGATACCGATGGGTTTACATTGGAGTTAGTTGAAAGCCCGGTGCATCTCATACAGGCGCTAAAGTGTGCCTCGATATCAGACACACCGAGGGGCGCTGACCAAGCTTCGGTATTAAAACGAGTTGGAAGTGAAAACGGGTTTGGCCAAGACTGCATATGGTTCATTTGTTCCTTTTGACATCTACTTTATGTCTCTGTCTTTATGAGACGAAGAGAGAATCCACCGTCTGTCTGACGGCACAGAAATGATAGCATCAGAAATTTCAGAAGGCCATGAGTCAGAGGTCGGCGTCAGAGCTCCGAGGGCCGCGTACTGTATGTCGCTCATACCTCGCACGGACAGAAAGACAAGCGCGGCTGCTGTAGCCATTAAGTATTAATCGAGTGTGCTCCTCCGCAATTTGAAATCCAATTGACTTTTTGTAGCAGGGTGGCAGAGAGAGGGGAGACGGAGGGAGCTGTGGCTGTTAGGAGAGATAGCTCTGCCTTGAGCTGCGGCAGAGATCAGTGGAGCTTTGAGACGACAGCAACCCCTGGCGTGATGTAGTGTTCGCCGGGAGCAATTACAGTCTTATATGCCACCGCATTTCTGCTCAAACTCTTATCTATATTTAATGCTGCTGGGGTTTTCGACGTTGATACATCGTGTTGATGCGATGGAGTTACTGTTCATATCTACAGACGTGCCAAAGAACCACGTGGTGGAGGAAGGGGGCGGTTGTGTGGCTTTAAATCATCTTTTAAATGTAATAACAAAAAAAAAAGAGCATACAGAAGTAACAGAAAATCCTGATTCATCAAGAAAAGAAAGGCAAAGAGCAGACTAAATACTGAGTAATCAGTAGCAGGAAAAGGGTTCATGAAAACATATTTAGAGAGTGGGCATTGTTTCAGATACTATTCCTTTATATACACACACATATGCAGTGCATGTACTGTTCAATGCACATTCCTTTCATTCATTCCTCAGAGATTTTTGGTCCATACTGACATGACAGCCTCACGCAGTTGTTGCAGATTTGTCGGCTGCACATCCCTCATGTGAATCTCCCCGTTCCACTACATCCCAGTGGTGCTCCCTTGGATTGAGATGTGGTGACTGCGGAGGCCAATTTGAGTGCAGTGAACTCATTGTCCTGTTCAAGAAACCAGTTTGAGATGATTTGAGCTTTGCGATGTGGCGTGTTATTCTGCTGGAAGCAGACATTAGAGGATGGGTACACTGTGGTCATAAAGGCCCAGACACACCAAACCGACATCAAAGAACTAGCAGTGATGAAGACCGACTATTATGTCGCCTCACAACGCCTTTTTCTCGACCAAAAAGCTTCCCTCGAACACATCGTAAAGACTACAGTAAACGGCCAACTACCACGTACATTCTGCGCCTGCGTGAGATGAAATAACTCTCCGCACCAGCAGGCGGCGGTAGTCTGTATTCGTCATTCAAAAAGAGAAACCGGAAAACCGAGGACGGCGGATATACAAGCCGTTTGTTATGATACGTACGTGACATAAAGCAGCATCTGCCGACCATTTTCACACCACTCTCGCTCGCCACTTAGCTTCATTCCAGATGGACATGTCGTTGTGAAACTATCCGTGAATTAGAATGATCAGATGAAATCAAGATGAAAAAGGAAAACAGCCATGTGCCCTCTTGACTTTACCCTTTGGCTTGCTTTCCTCACTTCTGTCTCTCTTCTCGTGCACCGATTCGGTTCATCAAGCAGATTATTACACCTCATGAGTCTGGAGATAATACGCTTAAAATCAATGGTTTGTTGGATAAAATGCTTGCTAACAGTGAGTTCGTTGAAAAATATATATATATGTAATGATACAAAAATCCCCTCAACTTAGTACTTACTAATTCATTCCACAATATGAAATGAAAAAGCAGATTCGTTGATGTACCACGGGCACTTCAGACATGCAGGTAGACTGTCTCTTAGCAACATCGGTGCAGAACCTTTAAAAAGAAAATGAAGATCCATGGGTCTGCTCTGTATGTAATTGTAACATATCATGCAGCACCCCAGGAAAAAGATCCCCCTGTCAGAGTGTGCTTCAGCGCGGCATGACAAAGAGAGGAACAATACAACAGAGAAGAGGATGTGTTCAATGAACTGAGAGGTCAAGAAAACCTTAACAAAGGTAACAAACAGAGAGAGAGGATGCTGGTGCTGGTCCTCGGAAACAATGATGCATCACCTGTGGGCCGCTATAGTTGGTGGCCGCGGTTAGAAATGATTCACCGAGCGCAGGGACAGTTTCTCTAATGGTCCGTCTTTACCGTCTTATCTACAGGTGCATTATCTGGAGCAAATGGCCCCGGGCGCTTATTTATTACCATAAGTCACAGATGAATACTGCAGGGATGTTTCTCCCTCTGCCTCCGCCGCTGTGCGTCACATCGCTGATTAAGAGCAAGGGCTGCTTGTGTGCGTGTCTCACATCCGTCTGGTGAGAAGAGCAGGGGTGGGATTTGCAGCTTTTTTTCCCTTCCCTGCCTTTTAGGATCTAGCGGGGCTGTTTTCTGCAAGATTTGAGGGGCTGCGGCGGGCAAAAATTCCCCTCAAACGACCCCTGTTAACACAACTTTGTCGGGCTTCGCTCGGCGGAAGGCCCCCGCGCCTGCTCTGTCCTTGAAGTGAATGACTCTGACGCGAAAAAAATCAATCGAATTGGAGGAGAACTCGGTCTCCCTCTTTTTTATGTGTCAAGGAGACAACTCCTGTTGCATCCGGCCCCTGATTGGCCGAGCAGGGTCCCAGTTGCCAGGCAACCATCCAGCGGTGTACGGGGGCCTAGCTGACAGACAGCTGCTAATGAAGCCGGGGCGGCGGGTAGAGGGAGCGTGCTGCAAAAAGAAAAAAAAAAGGGCTATCCGACCTCTTTTCTCATGCCTGGCACGTCCCGGGGTCCTGCTACACACAGGTACATGACTGTATATCCACACACACACACACACACACGTATACACACTTCCTTCCTGTGTTTGAAGCATTCTCCCACATGGGGCCAGGAGTCAGCTGCTTGATGCAATCACGTCTTAGACAGCCCCCCCACCTCTTACACCACCACCACCACCATCTCCCTCATCAGCCAATGACTAATATTTACACAGCGCAGGACGGAGCGGCATGCGTAATCACTATACACGTTCTGCAGGTTTTCGGGCGTCTTTTTTCGCTCCGCTATGTCAGAGGTTTCGTAAAACGGAGGACTCGGGAGGTGTAAAAGGCACAGATGGCGTCCACGCAAACATGACAACCCGTGGAGCCGAGGAGTGTTGATTGCTGTGCATGAGTCACGCTCAGGTCACACATACGGATCCTGCAGCGAGCGGGCTCGCTCAATCTGCTTGGGACACACTGGAAACCCAATAGGAATATACTTTATTTTCATAAGTTACAGTATTATGTCAATTTTTTTGTCTGGTGCCTGTAAGATAAAAATTGTTCCCCGGTGTTTCATTGTGCTTTAAAGCTTTTGTGACATTTCATGCATGTAATGTTGCTATAATGATGTTTCTTTATTGTCTGTCTCGATGCTCGAGATGTTGCTGTAGCACATTTCGAGGGGGACGCCTGATAAAATACGCCGTTCATGAGCTCTTTAATGTGGCTTCACTATATTCCTCTGCAGAGCACTTTTAGCAGCCACTGGAACCGCCGGGCCTCACAGCGACATCGCTGCCTCGCCCTGTACACGGTGCAAGTGGAGCAAAGCTCACATCTCTGGGCAATTTCCCCCTTTGCCAAAAAAAATATTTTGTTCTGGTTAGCTGGTAGGTTTCCAGATAATGTGTGGAAGCACTGAACAAAATATCTTTACCAGGATGAGGAGGTTTCAGTGTCTGTAGCTACACGTTAAATAAATAGGACAATACAATGATACATGATTTGCGCATGAACAATTAAAGAAGAATTGCACAGTAGCCATTTAAGTCTTAAACTTAAAGGAGCAGTGTGCAACATTTAGGGGGATGTATTGGCAGAAATAGAATACAATAATACTAAGTATTGTGTTTTCATTACCTTAGAATGAGACGTTTATACCTATATGCTGAGCGGGTTTCTTCACAGAACCAACCACCTTGTTTCTACGGTAGCCCAGAGCGGACAAACCAAACACTGGCCCTAGATAGGGGCATTCACGTTTTCGCGTCGGCCATTGTAGTTAAGTTGGTTGCAATCTGCAACCGCACCGCCACATCCTACACACTGCACCTTTAAGTGTAACCGCTTTTTTTCTTACACTGCAACAGATTAAATGACAGTGTGACACAGTTTTCAATGACCGCTTCAACAAGTCTGAGGTTACTCATAACAATCCTGGGTTCAAATAATGCCTAGGACTTTCACTATTATGTCCTTCTCATCTATGTCTTATTTTTCATTCTCTTTCTCTACATAATTGAGTCAAAAAACATCTCTCCAAAATGAATAACAAAATCACTCTTAAGTGTTGTCGTGTCTGTCCATCCATCTGCCCGGTCCTCTTTCCCCATTTAAAAGTCTGTGCCGCAGACACCCAGCGTGTCGCATCATGTCTGACATCTTCTACATGCGATGAATCTTGTTATGTGGGATAAACAAGATCGCGGGGTCTCTGGATGGATCAGGGCCTCCCTTCAAGGTCTCTCTGCTCTCTCTCTCTCTCTCTCTCTCTGGGCGACGTCTGATTGATGGCGTCCCCATAAAGGTTTTATGAGGCCAATGTCAAAGGGTCTTGTACTCTCACCCGCAGTGATTCCTATGCTTCGGCGAAATGATGGACCACCTGTCTGCTTTATCATGGGAATAAACAGTGAGGGAATGAATAGTTATCCACTGAATCATATATTTTGAGTGACTTGGAAGTATTTATTTTTATTCTCAAAGCAATTAGAATCTATATAAAAAATCCCCTGATTGTCTTTTAACAATAACATGACCGCTATTTAGTTTTTCTCAAACCCCCTGATTGCATATCTAACTGACAGGAAATTACTTTTTTTAATGTAGAGAACGCCCAAGTGGCCTCATCCTACTGTCTTCTGAACATTGCATTATTTCCTCCTGAATGTTGTGTGCTCTCCATTTCACAAGCAAAGCGTCTTGGGCCTGCCAAGAGGCCAGATAGGCAGCAGATATAAATTATTCAAGCGGTAGCAAGGGCAGGATACACATGGAGGTCCTGAGAGACTGGAAACCAGCAAATCGCACCAGTGCTAGACTGGTTATTTAGGTTGGTGCGAGAGGAAGAGGCTTTTGACGTCCTTCCTCTGAGGCCTTTTGGGAGGTTTTGACGCAGGATGAAAATGATAGTGAGGAGAATCTCTGGAGTGTATTGATGGAATAAGAGATGTGGCTACAGTTGAGGCTGTAATTGGCTGGGGTTAAAGACCTGGATGGAGCACCGGTTGGATACTACAAACAGAAGAAAAAGAGCCTGCAGCGAGGCGATTGCATACGCGAGCGAGATGGAAAGAAAGGCGCAATGTTTTGATGAGGAGCTTCTCGTTTCTGAACCTCTGAAATAAACTAATTGTCCTGAAGGACTGGTGGAAAAGAGATTTAAATGAAGATGGGGTCAATCCATCAAAACATTCAAATGAGTTGGCATCAGAGGAAGAGAAAAGAAGAAGAAACACAAGGATGGAGCGGCGAGTGAATCACTGAATTAATTAATGAGTTGATAATTGTGACTCATCCACAACGCCAGGGAAGCATTCCTCGAATCCGCTGCCAAGGAACTTCCATTCCCCTCCGATGGACCTAAAAAGTACATCCCTCCTTCAGCATCAGCAGCGCTGGACGCTTTATATTTATAGTACTCTCAGCGGAAGTATAAATAACATGCCCAGGCAGGCTGATTAAGTCTCCTGCAGAGTGGGAAAGTTTAGAGTTAAACAGAAAAGGATAATTAGCCAAAGCCTTCAGGCATGAAATGAGAGTGAAGCGCTGTACAATCCGTGACTCAGTACATGCGTGCATACAAAACTGCTGTCGACGTGTAATCAAGAGATATCACTGCGGAGGGTGATCGGCGGTGGCAGTAGGCAAACAAGCAAGTCGGCGCTTATTGATGTCTGGATGGTACGGCCCTGTCCCGGTGGAAATCAGACCGATTATTCAACTTTCGTTTCATTTGGGTTTGAGTCTTCTTAAAGGGTCAGTTTCACCCAACTGGTATCTACACGTGTAGACAACTGGATAGGTGAATGGATTTTTGTTTGTGGTGCTCACAGCTAAAATCCTATTTTTTAAAAAAGGTCATCAGATATCACTGTGGACTCTGTTTAAAATGATTCTGCACATGTCCCAAGCTCCACAGATAGAGGAACATGAATGCTAAGGACTTGTGATGAATTGATCTTAAACGAGACCTTGGTAACAGAATTTAAGTGCTCAAAAAAAATGGTAATTTGATCCATAAAAAGTGGGACTGTAGACCAAATCTGGTACTAAATGGATTTTGTGGTTCTATTATTTCTGTTTCAAGGTTAAAGGTCCTAAGGTGCACGCTCACATGCCCAAACGTACACTAAAAGCATTCCTGTCGGACCCGGCTATGTCAACAAAGCACAAAGAAGCTCGGATTACAACGACTTCAGTCTCTGCTCAGGTAGACATTACTCCACTTTATAGAAAATAGCTGTTTGATGCTATATTAATTAGTGATGATGTAGCACCTTTTTGTTGTTGTTGTTAATTTACAGTGCCCACTGTACGAATCAACTACTGCACGGCTGCCTCAGTTATAGACTGAAGACTGAAGGAATAATCTCGAACTGCAACGATTAATCGATTAGTTGTCAACTATGAAATTAATCGCCAACTATTTTGATAATTGATTAATCAGTTTGAGTAATTTCTTAAGAAAAAAAAAGTCTAAATTCTCTGATTCCAGCTTCTTAAATGTGACTATTTTCTGGTTTCTTTACTCCTCTATGACGGTTAACTGAATCTCTTTGAGTTGTGGACAAAACAAGATATTTGAGGACGTCATCTTGGGCTTTGGGAAACACTGATCGACATTTTCCTCTATTTTCTGACATTTTGCAAGCCAAACAACTAATCAATTAATTGAGAAAAACAATCAGATTAATTGACAATGAGAATAATCGTTAGTTGCAGCCCTAGAATAATCATTAATAGTCTGACTTATGTGGTAAATTCAAATTAATTAATTAAAAACAGTATATATACATCTGTGCATGCAGGTAGTATGTGTTTATTTTCTCCATTGTTTTCTCCCCATCATGCAATGTCTGGCCAACAACTGTGATTCTCTCTCCCCTGCCGCCTCTAGAGCTCTCCTCGCCGTCTGTGCCAAGAATCTGACAGATACCCTTGGCTCAGATTACTGCCTAGGACTCCACGCTATCAGTCACTTCCCAGTAAACCCCAGTGTCCCTCTGCCATCAGCCTGGCCCCGCTCCACGGAACAATTCCTGAGTTTGATTCAATAAGGGAAAATCGACTTTGAGCCACAATTCCCATCACAGTCACCTAGAACCGACTGTGTGATTTTAAACCCTTTAAAACACTCCAAAATACATCATTTGGCTGTTGGTGGTCTGAATCTCTAGCTCAGCCCATGTTTATGCACGCCGAAACCACATCCCAAAACCACGTATCCCAATGGGCGCAATAACTCAGAGGAAAGATGTAATTGAGGAGAGGATGACAGTGACAGCAGCCTGCATCTGATATTCATTTTAAACAGCACAGATGCATTTGTGCAATTCAACATCACGTGGATATTATGCCATGATGACACACGTGCATGTAACCTCATAGTTTTGAGACTGCTTGTGTGTCTCCTAACTCATCTGTAGCAACACTCGCTCGCCATTTCAACCCCCATACATTTCATTTAGTCTCCCTATAGAGGAGATACTCCTTCCCTTCCTTTTTTTTCCGCTCACCTGTGTGATTAAATGGAGAGGAAGGTATATGAAGGAGGATGTGGAAGTGGCTGGAGGCGTTGGAAGAGAAACCAAGAGGGAGCCCCTCACTGTCTGCAGGCTTTGTTTGGCTTTAAAGATACTGCAGTCTAAAGCTTTAAAGATGCACAAAAACATCATTAAAAATATTCCCTCTTAAAGGAACAGTGTTTAACATTTCGGGGGATCTATCAGCAGAAATGGAATATAACATTCATAATAGGGTTGTGTATTAACAAGAATCTGGTGATACGATACGCATCATGATACGGGGGTTACGATTCAATATATTACGATATATTGCGACACTGTAAGCAAGGCCAAGATATTGTGATTTTTTTAAAATAAAATATTAGGAAAACTGTCATAGTACAAAGAACACACCACCACAATGGCTGAATATAGATTACAACACTGCTATCTAATGGTCCACTAAGTTGCTACAGTATGGAGCCTTTTGTGTTTTTCCGTTACCTAAAGGCCACTGCTGTTCTCCTACACGCTTGTGAAACTGCGGTAACGTGAGCCGCAGAGTGCAAAACCGTGGCACCGTCAGCCGCCGTCTGACTTCTGTTGCTCCTAAAGTAGTGTTATTATGGTATGGACGGCCTCTGAGCGAGGCTAATGGCGTTACCACGGTTTTGCACTCTGCGGCTCATGTCACCGCAGTCTTGGAAAGGAAGGAGTGAGCAGACGGGTATTGAGTTGGTTGCAATTTGCAACCACACCACTAGATGCAACCATCCTACACACTGTACCTGTAAAGTAGACATTTTGCAAATATGCGTATTGGTCAGGAGTTATATGAGAATATCAATACCTCTCTCATGTCTGTGAGTTAAGTAGAGCTACAATGTAGAGCCAGAAGAAAATTAGCTTAGCTTAGCTTAGCTTAGCTTAGCATAAAGACTATAAGAGGAGAAGCTAACTAATTTCTTTTTCTCTAGAGGCAAGCAAAAGTAAATTAGAAACCAGGATGCTGCCATTTGAATAATTGAAAACAGCTTTCAATGTATTGGCTTTAAAAGAGGCTACAGTCTAATATAATATGCCTGCTTTGAAGATACACAAAAAAGACAATATCATTATAATATTCCCTCATAAAGTAGACGTTGCCAGAAGGCAATTAGCTTAGTTTAGCATTGCACAATTTTCTTTTTCTTTTTCTCTAGAGGCAAGTAAAAAGCAAATAAGAAACCAGGATGTTGCCATTTGAATAACCGGTGACAGCTTTCAATGTTGTGGTTGCCAGCGATTGGATTTGCAATTTCAAATTGAGGCCTATAGCGCTGAATCCTCAGGACAACATGAGCTTCAAAGTCATCTCCTCTAGAAGGTGGAAGGTCATTCCCTCGAGAGCATCCAGGAACACGGCAGGAAGAAAGCTAAATGCATTTTAAAGCCCTGAACATTTCCCACTTAATCACGGCAGGTCAGACTCCCATCGACCCGTGGCGGCATTAGACCGGGGTCGGGCTCATTCTGGTGGATTTACACCCTGTGCCTCCCACCCAGCCCTACAGTGACCAGACTAACATATATGACTGGATACTGATGCTACCTTTTTTTTTTTTTACATGTTTTTTGGACGTTAAACTATCAACCTCTCGGTCCCCTGACAGAGGTCCCTGACTGTGCGCTGATCCAAACCGCCGGCTGCGGTTCATGCTTTCTGCAGGAAATCACAGCTCACCAATTTAAAAACACACACCTCTGGGAATGGGATGAAATCGACTTCCTCCTCATTAACTGCAGAATAACGTATGGAGAAGCAAAGGTCAGCTGCAGTGGGCAAGCTGACTGTCAATAACCTCACCAGCGCTACAACATGGAAGATCCCAGTGAAGCCTGTTGAGCACAATCAACCAGCACGGATGGTGGGGCTGCCTCAGAACAAACGTTTAAATGGCAACTCTGCTCGATCAACGGGCTTGTGACGACTGGCGATCGGATATTGATGATTATAGGGATGATCGACAATTGTTTTTTTCCTATACGCCGATATTGAGATCACGATTATTCATTGAAGGACAAATATTTTTTATTGCACTTTCACCTTTAATAAAACAGACCACTGCTTTTTGACTGAATTCAGTGCAATACGGGCAAAATGAGTAATTTACAGACATGACAGCTCCCCTACACTGCAAATTTCCCCACTGTGGGACTAATAAAGGACTATCTTATATCTTAAGTGAAGCCAAAATGTCTCCAAATGACTGTTTAGGTTTAGGTTAGGTGTTTTCTATGAGCGGAGCGCGCAATTTAAAACGTCAATATCGCAGTCAATCATGTCCATTTAATTGCGGGGATCCAAAATCGTGATCGCGATTAATTGTGCAGCCCTAATTTTAATTAACTTACTATCAGAACTAAGATGTTATAAAAAATAATCTCTGAAAATCTGCACCTTACTGTGCATTTAGAGACGTTTCTGGTGGAGCAGCATGAATTTTAAATCCTTAATTCCAAACCCTTTTCCATGGATTTGATACCACAATATTCTGCTCTGTGCTCCATATAGTTAACATTATGGATATGATTTTGGGTTGTGATATTTAAGATAAGATAATAATGTTTAATGGAACACGATGCTGTGATATACATTCACCAGCCACTTTATTAGGCACACCTGTTCAATTGCTTGTTAACACAAATAGCTAATCAGCCAATCACATGGCAGCAACTCAATGCATTTAGGCATCTAGAGGTGGTGAAGACGACTTGCTGAAGTTCAAACCGAGCATCAGAATGGGGAAGAAAGGGGATTTAAGTGACTTTGAACGTGGCATGGTTGTTGGTGCCAGATGGGCTGGTCTGAGTATTTAAAAAACTGCTGATCTACTGGGATTTTCACGCACAACCATCTCTAGGGTTTACAGAGAATGGTCC
>CAKAOI010031456.1:34799-61867 GCA_916701655.1 Sebastiscus albofasciatus | reverse complement strand
ATATCGAAAATTACTTACTATAAACATTATTTAATAATCATATTCCACTATTTCCCAATAGCTAGTAATTTATTTAATACATTTCCAGGAAAAGAATACAAAGTTAATCGATATGCTTTATTTCCATGTCTGCTGGTAAATAGATAATAAATAGCAAATTATTATTTTAAATTTTTTTTTTAAACTCCCTGAATTAACTCCATTACATTAGCTACCAGGTTACATAAGTCACACAATGGTGAGATTTGTGCCTGATCAGAAGTGTATAACAAAGTCATTTTTGATCAATTTTGAGGTAAATATTGGGGTAACTTGGCAGTAATTCCAAAGAATTTTCAAAAGGGTTACTTGCTAATTATCTTGCCTAATTACCATGAAATTTGCGTACCTGTAAAATAAAGTGTTACTGTTGTGAAATTACACCACAGATCCAGTCTTCAGTGAATGATCTGATAAACACTCTGTCAAAAAGCATGGATTAGTCTAATTTAGTTTTTATCAAGGCCTAAAAACACTTGAAGTGTGGGTCACTAACTTTTGTCTCTGAAATGCACATTTGCACTTCATTTATGACTTTGACCTTTATCCCCTTTTCAAATAACACCAGTGTGATATAACCTTGTAGCAAAAATGATGTCATTTTGGTTGCCATTTGCAGGAGTATGATTTTCCAGAGCTAACACACCAGTATGAGGTTATGGTCCTTTGACAGCTCGGCTCACATGTGGCTTTAACACGTGTGAGGCATTTCTTTGACAGCTACACAAGCCAGCCCTCTGGACAGTGAAAACAAAGGCCAGGCTTTGTAGAAAGGTCTGGCGTGTGTGTGTGTGTGTGTGTGTGTGTGTGTGTGTGTGTGTTGTGTGAGGCTTAGCTCACGTGATTTAGTTCAGTTTAAATGAAAGCTGAGCGTATGTTAAATGTCAGCGTCAGCCTGGAGGTTCTGACTGGGCAAACAAATTACTGAAGACATTGACTTACATCCAGACCCTGCAGGGAATGGGATGTGAAATCCTTAAACGTTTAAGACCTTTATGATATATGATAGGCTGTTAAATGATGCCGAGTCGTGAATTTTTAATGCCATTCTCAATTATATTTTATTGACAGGAAACACTGCGGGTTGTTTGGGAGCAGTTTAATTTCACACAGATGTTGAATATGATGGTCTGAAGAAGATGGAAAAGCATCTGTTCAGCTATTGTTACATAGAGAATGTTTCAAACAATTATCCATCGGTCATACAGTAAAACATGAGTACATGTGTGATAACAGGAAGTTCTTTCTGAGCCTTTGTCGTATGTAGATGCAAGTTTCGACATACAGTGTGTTAACTCCTGGGCTGATCAGTTTGTTGAAATGCTGACAGACTTGGTCACAGAAAGCAGGCTGCAGGCTTCTAGTGTACTTTTTTTAAATTTCTTACATGCAAATATCAGCCAATTAGACTGTTGTCAGGCCATTATAGGCCTTAACGGTCGCTATAAGCACCATAGATATGGGTCAATAGGGGCCTACACCGAGAGAAGGTATAGAAGAACACGACAGCGACCGCTAGTGACCGCAGTAATTATGACAGAAGCAGAAGCAGAAGTCAGGCGCCGTAGCATAGACACATATGAGGTGGAGGTCAGGCAACACAATGTTTTTTCCTAAACTTAAGTGTTTTTGTTGCCTAAACCTAAAAAAGTTGTAGTTTTGTTGCCTAAACCTGAAGAAGCCTTTTTGTGTGTGTTCAAACGTAACATTTCATGCAGTTTTACGTGTTAGAACTTGTTGCTTTTAAGTTTCGCTTTCACTTTTAGAACATAGTAGGCGTAGTAGGCCCCTAATGACCCACATCTATGGTGCTTATAGCGACTGATAACGCCTATTTAATGGCCTGATAACAGTTGAATCAGATGTAAATACGGACCATAATGAAATATTAAATGATAAAACACATATTAAGCAAAATATATTAGGGTGATTTAAGTTCTCATAAAGATGTCTGACCATTCTGGTGTTTTGCACATTTTAGCCATTTACCATAAATCAAGTATGCCTTATATTAGTACTGACACATTACAGTACAGTATGAGAATGTACTTGCACTGTGTACAGTATTTGTGACAAAGTTATGCTACAATTGCATGGTACACTGTCCAAAGTCCATATTTTTAAATTTTGTCAGAGAGGAATGGTACATTCATGCGCTATTTTTAAAAAATATTATTTTATTTTATATATATATTTATATTTTATATTCATATATATTTATATTTGCAACCTGAACTGCAACTGCTGCACAACAATTTCTCTCGGGATAGATAAAGTTCTATATTACCTTATTATATGGATCGTAAAAACAAACTGCATTTTTCTTTTTTCATTTTCATCTTTTGACATCTAATTTATTCATACCTGTTACAATAGCATAGCTTGTGAATACAATACTGTTTGGAAGTTGACTCTTATATGTAGAGCTAGAAAGCCACACAAGACATATTGTATATGTGATTTGTGAGAAATGGCAAAAACATGTAAAACTACCAGTATGATCCTTTGGTGTGTAATGCAGCAGTCACACTAAAAGTGCATTTTGTGCAACCAGCAACATAGAAAACAAGATAATTAAGGTGTGTTTCAATTAAATGTTATCAATATCTGCTTAATAATAAAAATCCCTCTATGTACTTTAACTTTACACAATTCAAATAGTATTTTTCTGTGTTTATCTACCCCTGATTCAGTCCCAAAGCAACCTAAACACTCGTCGTCTCCCTCAAATGGAGAGAGTCAGCCTCTTCTTCATGTAAAGAAAAGCAAGATATGTAGCTCCTCCTAGAACGCCTATCAACACAGTGGTGCCGAGAATAACCGGCGCGTTCTTCCTGGCCACGCGGAACGCCACAGGAAGGACGGCAGAGATCAGGATGTTGTTGACGTGGCCCAGCACTCTCCTAAAGGCTGGGCGCTCTACCACGCGCTCGTAGTATGTCTCCAGGTTCACGCGGTTACCGTTGCCCCAGAAGCGGCGGGAGAGGCCGAGGAACTTGAGGCGGTGTAAGGTGACTGCCAGAGAGACGTCGGCCATGCTGAAGAAATCACCACACAGCCAGGGATGACTGCCTTCTTCTACAAGTGGATGAGAGGGAATACGTAAGAGAAACAGATAACATTCAAACTGCTACTGCCATCTAATTTTGACTGTGTTGTAAGAGCCACTACTGTTAATATTATAATCATAAAAAATGTAATAGTGTCTTTTATTCTATGTCTCTTAAGTGGTTGCTAAGTGACAAGCTGCTGTGGTTGTGTACCTGGTGTTTCTTCCACCCTCCTCTGAAGCTCTGTTTCGACCTGGTCCATCACACCCTCCAGTTCATCCAGAAGCTTCTTCAGGTACTTCATGTTGTCGTGGTCAAACAACTTGGACTGGAGAAAACATTTGCATATGGAAATTCATTAGTGCACTTACTTCTATTACACATTGTAGACAGAGAATCATGCCAAAAATACGGGGATTAAAATTTACAGGCTGGTCTGCCAAACAGCGCCACACATAGGTTTATTTAGCCTTAATTTTATGTATTTTTAGGGTGATTATTTTGCCAAGAAATCATTGCCATAATACCTACATAATACCCCAAAAATGCATACTGCACTCAGCGGCATCTACAAACAAAAAGTGTTCTTTCAGCTGTAGTTTATTCAAGAAAACAAACTTTATTTTGGTTATTTACAAGTATCTGCTGCTCTATCTACAATTAATAGTATTTAAATCAATATAATGCATTCATTTACAATGTAATACATTTTAATATGTGATTTAAAGCCACACCAAAACAGTTGGCAGTTGCAGCTACTTTGCTTAACTAGTTAGTTTTAGCAGAAGTTCAGTTAGTTTTTTTCTGTTTTCCATCATGACTAGATTTAGCTACTGTTTCACTTAGTTATGTGGAATAACAAACGGAATTGCCAATATCTTGGTTCATCAAAATGGACACAATTCTGTCACAAATAACAGTGTGCAATTTGAGGGGGGATGACGGGGGAAGCCATCCCCCTTGTTAGCAGGTTGAGGTTTGTGCAAGTTAGACTCTATGGCCCCGACCACGGCTGTGAAACATCAGTAGCCTAACTGTGTTGTGTGTTTAATTAAATCCATGACGCTGTCCGTGGTGCTGAAGTAGCAGATGGATTTGTAATTGCGACTTTTTCCTCTGAGTCCCACCCTTCTGTCAGTTTCATCTTGGATTTATAATATTAAAATACTTTCTTTATAGTTTGGAGGGGTGTTGTAATATATAGGCTATAGTCAACTATGTCAATATGAGAGTTAAAGGAATCACATACTTTTTTATTTTACAGTTAATGTTACCAGTTATCTGATGTGCATAGATTAATACAGCACAGTTAACACTTCCAGTTCCACAACAATCCTGTTTAATATGTTATGTACCTAAATATACATGTGTTAGGCGATTCATTGTTCTTCAAATATGTTAGTTGTCCTTTTCCTTAAAAAGACAAATATATGCTACAGTTTTATTTTGAAGGAGTACATTGATTGTAAGGAACAAAACAGTTACTGGGAATAAGCATACTCGAGTTTAGGGTGGCTGGACATCCCTTGACAGCACCGCTGTGTCAAGATCCAGTGCAAATTACAAAAAAAAACTGCCACTCTGCTAACTCTAATAAATTGAATAACTTACTTTCAAGCGCCTCTGTTTTGCTATGTAAGCATCTTTGAGCTCTGGGTTCTGCTCTGCCAGCTTCTTCAGCTCAGACTGCGTGTTTCCGATCTGTGCTGTCACACAAAAACACGCATCATGTTAGAGACAATGAATTATAACGTGATTTTCATCATTACGAAACTTTAATGTGGAAATGAATCCTTTCACAGAGAAAAATCCATTATGATAGTATCAGATTGTGTGCCAGTGTGTAGAAAGCTGTATAAAACTAGTCGAGTGCATCACAGCACGTCTTACTTCGTATACATGTGGCAGCATATGCTGGTATGTGGGAGTCCACCGTGATCTCAGGGTGAAGGATGCAGCCATGGGTGTAGGCATCCATCTGCAGTGAGTCCAGCAGCTCTCTGTAGTGCTGCACTCTGTGGTAGTACGTACTGCCCTCTTCAGGGATCAGTTTGGGTGTGCCTTCTGGAGACAAACAAGTTATGAAAAGGAAGGAAGAATGGTGTTAGGTGTCACTTTGTTTCCTTACAACTTTCCTCAGAAGGGAATCAAAGTGGTTTTATACACAGTGAGCTTGCTAAGAGGAGAAGGGTTAGGAAAAGTTGTGTTTTTATTTTTTTCAATCATATAACAGGTAGGTATTTAAACATATTTTTCTTAAATTGCTGCATGCTTACCAGATTTTCTCTCCTTTTAAGGCGACTGGATGAGACTCTTACAACAAAGCTATCATGGATCAGAGCAAACCAAGAGAAAATGGAAAATTAAAAAAAAAAATAGTGAACGAATGATTGAAAAATCAACAAATGCACAAAATGAAAATTAAAAAAAATATATATAAAATTAAATATTCAACAAAAAAATACTGAAAGAGGAAAACAATGTCTGAAAACAAGTAGGAAACTCAGTTGAATGGAGCCCAACTTGTACCTATCCAGCCTTAAAGCAGTTGTTTAGTCTCACCATCATTGAAACTCTGCTCCAGGTAGTCCATGATCTGTGTGGGGTCACAGATGATGTTTTCATTGTGAACCAGGACTGGCACCTCACCGGTGGGATTCAGATGCATGAACCAGGGCTCGTTGTGTTCACTGAGCGGTAGGCTCACGTCGTACTCCTCACAGTGTAGACCTTTCTCTGCTACGGCCAGACGCACCTGCACAACAACAACATGTTTAGATATCTACCTGTGGAACTATAAATAATTTAATCTTTGTCTCTTGATGATCGAAGATGTCTGGTATCATAGTTTCTGACCTTTTTGCTCTCTTGAAGCTATCAATTATATTGTTATATTGCAACCCCACAGCCAAACCAGATCACAATACAGTGACTGCCACCTTAACCTTGACATAAAACAAGAAACCCCCCAACCCCTACCAGAAAATGTAGGTAATTTGTGTTTTTCCCTGAAGTAGATAGATAGATAGATAGATAGATAGATAGATAGATAGATAGATAGATAGATAGATAGATAGTAACTTTATTGATCCTGAAGGAAATTCAAGTTTCCAGCATCACAGTTCCATAGTGCAAAACATGTTAGTAAAAAGACAGTAAAAAAGTTGGTAGTACAAAGTACAAAAAAAATATACCAGATATAAAAATACAAGGAGAAGAAGAAAACTGTTAAAACTGAATATAGTGCAGAGTAACAGCTGTGATGCAGGACTATTAAAAAATTAATATAGTGCAGAAGAGACTGTTAAAAATGAATATAGTGCAGGGTACCAACTGAGATACAGGACTATTACAAATGTGAATATAGTGCAAAAAGTGATACGGTGCTGAATAATAAAATATAGGAGACATACAGTAGAGACCAGGGATTAAGAAATGTCAAATATGGAATATAATGTGGGATGAGAACTGAGGTAGAAAGTTGTTTTAATATATATATAATATATACATTGATAAAGATAGAGACTTTGTCATTGTCATTGAAAACAACGAAAACAGCTTAGCAGCTATTTGCAGTAAAAGCAAAGTATGACAAAGTAAAGTAAATATAATAGCCTATAATATAAAATAAATAAAAATAATCAAAAGCTGAATAAAATGCCTATATCCAAGATTCAAGATTCCTTTATTTTTCATTTTATGCTCCACATAAAAACGAAATTGTGTTTCACACATCCACCACTCAGTAATTCAGATTTACATTAGATTTGTTTTCATGTTTCTTGTCAGCTCACAATACTTTTTTATGTCAGCCGTTTTGCTCATTGATTCAGAAAAAAAAAACAACTACAAATGTTTGGAATCAAAGCTTTATTGCTGAATATTATATTAAACATTGCAGTCAGGATACAACTAGCCTGAACACAATTATAGTGCAACAATTATGTTACAATACACAATATGGCATTTAGCATTATTTTACAACGAAGCAAATTGTTTTACAAGAGCGATATGAAAAAGAGCAAGAGAAGGGAGGAGCCCAGAGAAATCATTCTCAATGATATTACAATTACATGATCTTATCATCAGATGCACGATTAATAACCCCACACCCGACCTAAAACACACACACACACACACACATACATACTGTACACACACACACACACCTCTCCATAACAGTAACAGTCCCGCTGGTTGTCAGTTCATTATCCTGGCTGATAACTGATTACTAAAAAATTAAATAAAGTATAAAAAAGAAAGAAAAACAAGCTGCTGTAGCACTTCTGATTTGTACTCTGGACCGGCCTACTCCTTCTCTTGAGAGCACTTTTGATAAAAAGCAGTCCTCTTTTCAATGTCACAGCAACATTGTACCTTTAATCTACATAACCGTAGTTGAGTATACAGTTCAGCCTACAACCTGCTGTTAAGAAAGACTGAGAGAGCATTGAGTGTCATTATAAACAAAACCGTCCACATTGCATTCATCATCTTTTACTTTCTTCATTGAGAACAAAATTCAAAAAATCAACAACAAAAGTGACATTTTATTAAACCCAGTTGTTCTCCTGATCAACAGAGTAAGAGGAAATGTGAGGACCTTCAAACATGTAAAATACAGTGACTTGTCCGTACTGCTGCTGGCTGCATCTTCCATGTCGACACTAATACTGCAATATTTGATGGAAGTCATTCAAGCGCACATGACCACAAGATGATGTCTCTAGGATGGTGGATAATTCACAGTGTCTTCCTCGTCCATTTCTCTGTAAACGTTACCGCTCTGATTCTGTCATTCAGTCACCCAAACATTTACCTCCCAGCGAAACACACTCACACTCAATAAGCCCTCCCCTGGCTAGTCCTCATTCGGGCCCACCGTCCCCCTCTCTCTGACAGAAGTGAGCCAGCAACGTGTCCAAGTCCCGACGGTCTGCCGCGGCGTACAGAGGGCTCTCTCCCATCATGCTCAGAGCCATGCGCAGGGTGGACCAGATGTTGTCGGACATCATGGTGGCTGCGGCGCCTCCGGGCCCCCTCGCTGCTCTCGCTCCGTCCCCGGCGGCCTGGCGCTGTAGAGACAGGGCTTCGAGGAAGTGCTCCACTGCCTCTCTGATGATAAAGGAGAGAGAAAGCTGATTTTAGTTAACCGTAACTACATACATACTAGGAGTTTCTGATATTAATCAATTAAAGCAGCTTTTCCTTATTAGTTTGACCCCAATAAGATAATAGTAGGAGTAATATAATGTGTAATAATCAATTTAGACATTTTTTAATCTACCCTCTGATATATAAATGGGTATAATCAGTATAATGGAGTACAGTTAAGCAGCACCACAAAGTGCAGCCTCCAAAATACCCAGAAAATCAAATCATCACCTCTCTGAGACAGTTTCAACAAAACTGAACATTATTAACCTTTACAAAAAGAGTATTTCAGAGATGTTGAATTAAACAGCACTGTTTGTTTTTAGCTAAGTGTACCTAATAAACTGGCAACTGAGTGTGTTTTACAAAACTGCTGTTGCCATCTAGTGGAAGTGAAAGGATGAGTTGCAACAGGGATTGTTAGGTTTTAATATTGTACCAGATATAACAAGAAAAATATGGCTCAATAGCGTTATATATCACGATGTAGCATGTTTTCTGGTAATTCAATAAATACAGTCTATGCTAAAGCCTATTTTTGTATACTCCTGTGTGAATTAAATGCTTAATAAATTAAAAGTATTTTCTCATTTTAAGATCTTCAGTGCAAAATGAACATTACAGTTTTAAATGAAATTACATAGAACAAATAATAAATAAATAGGGACCTATCTCATGATAGAAACAATACAGAAAAAAATATATACAGTATGACATTTTTATTTCATTTTGATGATCTATATCGTCGTATTGCCCAGCCCGACAAGAAAACACAATAAAGTCAAATGAAAAGTAACACAAAGATAATTTGCTGATATTGAATTTGAAACTAACAATAAGACAAACCTTAAATGGATATTTAATGGCTTCTTATATTGTGTTATCATATTTTATTGTATTATATTTTAGGTCTTTTTATTTATTATCTTTCTTTTATGGAGCCTCCCAGCAAAAGCATTTCACACATTTGTACTTGTATAATCGGAGCGACGATAAACATCTTGAATCTTGAAAGTGATTTTGTTAAACTTTTTTTTCTTTAACACTGTGTTATAGCAAGTGCAGAGAAATGCTTGATCAAAACAACTACATATTTTATCAAATAACATAACCCACATCAAAACCTTTAGTCTGACAAGTTGCATCGGGCACACTCAATGTTCCTTTCACCCATTTTTCACAAAGATCTATATTTGTTAATGTTTGGAACAACCTTTCACTTTTTCTATTTTTTTTCTATAATCATTGCAGAAAAGCATTCCCACAGTTTCATACCAAAGCAGAGTAGTGTTATACATTTACCCGATGTTTTATGTTGGTATGAAAAGGGTGTAAATCATTCATGATATCAGTCCAATGTAACATTAATCAGTAAACATGGTAACTGCAACCAGAAAATATCCCTTTCAAAGCTAAAAATGACACACATTTTTGGTTAAATATACCCTTTTTAATATGGAGGACGGAACTTGCCAAAAATAAATAAATAAATGACTCGATAAATAAATAAATGTCATCAAATGTAGCAAAAATAATACTAAAAATAAATATAGCCATTAAGTAATTGATAAAATGTGACGTAAATTGATATTTCTGTTTAAATTTGCTTCTTTATTTATTTATCTTTGGAATAATTCCCTTATTTATTTACTCTTCTGTTTATTATTTAATATTTATGTATTTATTTGTTTTTAATTTTAAAATGTATTTATTTATTTTTGCATTTATTTATTTATTTTGCAAACAAACAAAGATAAACAAATAAAGAAGCAAATTAAAACAGAAATATCAATTTATGTCACATTTGATCAATTAATAGCTACATTTATTTTAAATAGTATTTTTGCTACATTTAATGACATATTTATTTATTTATCCAGTAATTTATTTATTTTATTGATTTATTTTTGCTTTTGGCAGTTTCTCTCCTCTATATTTGAAACAAAATTCAAATCTACAAACCAAAGGATTCCTCCCTCACCTGTGTGCTCCTAAGTTGACGCAGCTGATTCCCAAGTTGTAGCGACTACGGACGAAACCGGGCTGCAGCTCCAGAGCTCTCCTGTAGGCGGCCACAGCCTCCTCTGAGCGGCTTCCATTGGCGAGTGTGGCCCCCAACTTATTCCACAGCAGGTAGTCCTGATGGAGATGGAAGAAGAAAAACAAAAGGGAGAGCTCAGAAACAGACAGAGCATGCAGTGTGAGGACAGACGTTAGGATCTCATCACTAACCTGTGGTGTGACGGACAGAGCAGCGCTGAAACAGTCTACCGCCTTGTCGTACTCCCCGCTGAGGTTGAAGAGAACCCCCAGACCGCATTGCAGCTGGGGGTCCACCTGGGCGGGATCAGAGTTGGCTGCATTCAGGAACAGGGACTGGACATCAGTAAACAAGGATCTATGCAGGAAATAAGAGAGGGGAAAAGAGTTAGAAGACAAAGTTAATACAATATATGACAAACATTTTAGAATTACTGGATCTGCATGTCTGAATCCCACGTGTCATACTCACTCTGGCAGCAGTGACCCGAACCTCTCCCTCTCCCTTTCTCTGGCCCCATCCTGTTGGCTTTCGCCCTCGCTCTGCTCCCACACAGAACGGTATTTTGGATTGTGCTTTAGCCAATCCCGAAGAGTCTCACAGGCCTGCCTGTGCAGCGATTCGTTAGTGAAGCTGACAGCCAACGCCATCAGAGCAGTCAGGTTCTCGGGCTTCAGCTCTATACATCTAATGAAAGGGAATAACAATGATGTGCTTTTAGTTGAGAAAGCAAACGTTAGAAATGGTCAAATACTTGATTAATTGGGTCTAATTTTAATATTACATCTATGGAAAGAGGGGGAACTGAAGAAAGTGGTGACTACAGACACAAAATCCTGAGCTGGAAGATGGTCGCTATACACTCATATTAATAAGGTAAAAGGATGGAATCTATTTCATTCTGTAGATGTATTTAGATTTTTATGCAACTATTTGAATTTTGTCGTTGACATTTACTCAAAAGAGGCAGTAGAAAAGCAGCTACATTCATTGAGCTCATTAAGCTACAAAAGAGTATCATAACATTTACAATTTCCAAATATTGTCTGCAAAGTAAACAGGTGACTAAATAAAAACATCTTCCAGAAGAACTGTAATTGCCAAGCAAACTCAGATGCTCTACTTATACGTTATCTTAAATTATTACTGTGACGGTAATTATGGTATTGCATGCATGTAGTCGTGCATGTAGTTTTGCAGTCTTTAAGAAACAGATGATGGAAGCATTTATAACACTGCAGAGCATGGGAAAGGAGTCGGTGTTATCAGTTCACCTATGTGTTAGTTTCCCTTTTGTTTAGATCGCCTGCGGTGGGGAGGCTGACACCTTACGTGAAGAGGTGTTTGATGATTGTCTGTACTTCTTTATAAGGCTTTATGTAAATCATTGCAGGGCGATCATTCATTAACATCTTTAGAATTGACAGACAAATATTGTGTTTTGTGCATTATGTTGCCTCTCTCTCTCTCTCACTAGATAGAAACTAATTTTTAGTTGCCACAATATTAATTAATGTAATTTTGCATCTGAAGTGAGGGTAGCATTCAACATAAACTAGCATTTTGCAATTCTGATTTCCAACCTGCGGAGGGCGCTGATGGCGGCAAATTCTTGCTCGTTCTCTGCCTGACACGTTCCCAGATATTGCCAAGCCTGCAATTTAATGAAAAGAAATGTACGCACACCACAGCATCATTACAACTGCCTTCTGTGGGGAGACGAACATGAGTAAAATTACAAGAAAGGGGACTTTCTTTTGGACCATCTTTACATTTACTAATAAGAGGGCGATCAAAGAATTGGACACTAAAAAATACAAATGTAGCGACGGGCTGTAAGAGTCTCACCAGCTGGTTGTCTGGTTCTTTCTGTACAGCACTTTCAAAGAACCGTACGGCACCAGGGATGTCCCCGGCCTCCATCCTCTTCACTCCCTCTGATAAAGGGTCTGGGTTGGATAAGTAGGGGTTGTCCTCTTCAAACTGATACCCCTGGGACAAAACACAAAGAAACCGTGGAGAGAGTATTTCTATGTGTAGTGTTCTAACAGAGGATCATACTTGAGGAACAGTAACATACGGTACGTCCTGTACTTTTAGACATCAAGTGGAGCTGTATGTGCAAAAATGCTGAAATCGTGAAACATGTAAGTAGATAGTATTTCTCAGTCTGTTCTGAGCAGGTTGACAGCAGCTACCTTGTCATAAGAAGTGCTGAGTAGCTGATCGAAGTCAGACAGCCAGGGGTGGCTCTCTGCGTCCCTCTTAGCCATCTCCTCCCACTCCTGCTGCAGCTTCTCCCAGAAATCCACATCACTCTGACAAAATGACAGATACACATCATTACTTCACGGTCTCCCCGCATCGTATATCATCCCGTATTATAGACTGATTTGACCTTTACTTTTCCGAGGGACAGACAAGAGTGTATTGATGGTGTTTTGTAGCATAACTAAGTCAAAAGAGAAAGATGGTGGGTTGTTCTTTGAACACAGTGTGCTTTAACCTCTACGTTACAGCTGCTCCCAGTTAATAACCAGAGGCCGTATTACAGAAACAGCAGATCCTATCTTAACTGTTTGGTAACCATGGCAATTAGGGTTAGGACCTGATCTCGGAAAAATGCCATAACAGACGAACAGTTCCTAAGTCAATGTTCTTATCCTAACTTAAAAAAGGAAAAGTGTATTACACAAGCATTCTAACTTCCTAAAATCTTAAATTAACTCTCCTAACTTTAGGATAACCATTAAGCTGTCCTGACCTTCACTTTTCCACTACTTTCGTTCTGCTCTTTGGACATAGGAGCTGCCTTCCTTTTTGTATCACTTCACTTGTCAGTGTACTTATTTTCTTTTTGATAGCATCAACGCTCCGTTGGATGGCGGAGACTGTGTCTGCTATCTTAGCCCTTTCTCTTTCATTTATCTCCAGAGTTAGTATTGTTGTAAATTTCCCAAAAAGAGCATCTTTGGATTTCTCTACAGATGTTACCAACACCTCTAACTCATCTGTCTTGAAGTTAAGTTGTTTTTGCTCCATGTTTTTGTACATTTCAATGAGAAAAATCACGGTTACAAAGTCGTTGTTGTGGAGAACGGTAGCATCGGCAGCTAGGTCACAGACATAAAAGTTATAAAAGTATTTAGGATTTCCTAACCTGAGATAAGATAGGATGAATAAGATAGGATAGGATTCTTAAAGTTACTTAGGATTTGCGTCTGTGATACCAAATTGGGAAAATTCCTACCTTGGACTCTTCCTATCTTAACTTAAGACTTCGGGTAGGATGTTTCTGTAATACAGCCCCAGAGCTTTAGCTTTGTTTTTAGAGTTTAAGTTGTCATTGATTCTTGTCTCACCTCCACTGCAGCTTTAGCTTGTTGGAAATCGGGTCCTGATGTGGCGAACTCATCAACCCAGGCTTCAGCCGAGTCTACTGACACCTGAGGAGCAATGACAGTGGTTAACCTGTGTCAGCACGTGCTGGCTATGAAAATTATTATTAGAGCTGAGGATGGAGCATTAGACAGGAAAAATATAGAGGGAAGTGAGTGTGGAAGGAGATGAAAGAAGAAACAACACAGAAACTCCTACTCCTTTCTTACAGTTCTTCCTAATGAACTCTCGATTTTTTAAAAATCAAATCACTCAACAGCAACAAAACAATTAAATGCTGAGTGTAGAGGGATAGATAAGATATCTAACTCTGTATCTATCTAGGAGAGAAACTCTAAGTACAACACTAGTAGCAGAACGTAAATATAGAAAAACCTATCGCTGCCACGACCACCGAGGTCCTACCTGCCTGACGACCTTGGCCCACTGCTGTGCTTGTTTAGCTTTAACTTTCTCAATCTTCTTATCCTTCTCTGGGGGCTCCAAGGGAAGACTCCCTCCCCCCGTCGCCGTCAGGAACTATGGCGGGAGGCGAGGAGGGGTGGCGGTGGGGAATGGGGCAATGTTTTGAGGAGGAGGGAGCGGTTGGTGAGGAGGTTTGTTTTGGAGGGATGGGCGGAGTAGGAGTAATTTCAAGTAGTAGGAGGAATAGATGAATGGCGGTTGTTAATTGAGGAAATGGCAAGCCGAGAGTTCGAAGGCAGGTCAAAAAATGGGAAAAGTACATGTCAGAGTTAGAGGGCGATTAAGTACAATGGAGCCATGGTGAACACATATTCATCATAAAACAGGACTGAGAGCTTCACATGCACAATATAATATGAATGCCCATTTCTGCCAGGATAAGAAAAAAGAAATAGACGAAAAGTTAGGCACGATAAAAATAAAGATATCGGTAGGTCAACATGATGTAATAGTACGTCAAAATCTTAGACCTGCTATCTCAAAATGTTTACTATTTCATAGAAAATAAGTACATCTCTTGTAGAGCTGCAACAATTAATTCATTAAATTGCTTAGTTGTCAACTATTAAATTAATATCCAACTATTTTGATAATCAATTAATCAATGAGTATTTTTTTAAAGAAAAAAAGTCAAAATTCTCTGATTTCAGTTTCTTGTTTGTGAATTTTTTGTGGTTTATTTGCTCCTCTATGACAGTAAACTGAATATCTTTGAGTTGTGGACAAAACAAGACATTTGAGGACGTCATCTTGGGCTTTGGGAAACACTGATTGACATTTTTCACTATTTTCTGACATTTTATAGACCAAACAACTAATCGATTAATCAAGAAAATAATTGATGGATTAATTGAAAATGAAAATAATCGTTATTTGCAGCCCTAAACTCTTGATTTAACAAGTCAAAATTATGAGATTATTAGTCAAACTTTTGATTTACCAAGTCAAAATTATAAAATAAATTATGAAATAGTAAGGCGAAATGTTGACTTTTGACATATCTCATCATTTAGACTTTTGCCATAAACGTGTTTTACTGTGAGTATTTTTTTTTTATTCATATCTGACTTTTGATAATTTTTTCCTTTTCTTGGCAGAAATGGACTTCTATAGATTTGTGATTTCAGGGATGAATCTAGTTAAAATCCAAAATGTGGCATCAGCCTTTTTCTTCCTGGACTGGATGAAGTCAAAAGTAATTAACGCCAGTAAAATCAAGAACTGAAGTAAAACTGAGTCAAGGTGGGAATAACCAGAGCTTGAATGCATAAGAAGAGAAGCAGATAGTCATAAGAGTCCTCTCATTGCTGAACAAATTCCATCTGCAATGCTCCGCAGCCTCGAGCTTCATATTACAGCGAGTGTAGCGGCTGCTTTTGGTTACATTAGTGGAAAATGTTACTCTGCATCAGATACTGAGGTGATGAGTCACAGGGCATAGTCTATACTGTGCAAAAGTGAACCAATGTGCCTCCCCAGTGTGTTCCCAGTTGCAACCATCCCCTCCTCAGTGGGCAGAGACTCATACCTGGTTGAGGTTGGAGGCCCAGTTCTGAGCCTCCTCAGCCTGAGCTTTATCTTTGAGCTGTTTGTCTGTTCTGCTCTCCACTGTCACACTGCCCTCGCCAATCTGCCTAATGAATTGCAGGAACTACACAACAACGAAAAAAAAAAAGCAAATGACAACAAAAAAAGCATTTTACCATTGCCATCGCTAATCGGTCAGATTTATACTAATATACTGCTACTTTCTTTCCAAACCAACAACTATGTGTCCAAACTAAGGCAGTAACCTTGAAAAACCACAATAAAACTTAAAGGGATAGTTCGGGTGTTTTGAAGTGGAGTTCTATGAGGTACTTATCCATAGTCAGCGTATTACCTACAGTAGATGACGGTCGGCACGCCCCCAGCTTGGTGAAACAGACAGGATTTAACGCACGGAAGCAAAGCAATGTACTGCTGTGGATGGGGCGGCAGCAAAACATATTTTAGCAACCTAAAAGAAAGACCCAGCTAAAAAAAATCAATATTAGTGTAAGTGAATGCTATATTTAGAACATTTTAACCACTTTACCTCACCGTCAGACAGCCCTTTCTGACGGGGAACTGAAGCCGTTGTATCCATCTATGCTCTCGCCAAAGCCACCAGACTCCATTGAAAAAACAGTAATTTGACCTCACAAAACACAGGAGTTGCGGGTTTGCCGCTGCCTTGATTGGTTAGTTTGTTTGTGCCGTTTGTGACTTGAGTATGTTCGAATTCACCAAAGTCACATTATAGCACAAACAAACTAACCGATCAAGGCAGCGGCAGACCAACAACGAAGTCTGGTTGCTTTGGCGAGAGCATAGATACGGCTTCATTTCCCTGTCGGAAACACAGACTGTATAGCTGCCTGACGGACAAAATATTCTAAATATAGCGTACACTTAAACTGATGTTGATTTTTTTAGGTGGGTCTTTCTTTATAGGCGGCTAAAATACGTTTTTACACGGACTGGCTATGGATAAGTACCTCATTCAAACCCACTTCAAAACACCCAAACTATCCCTTTAATGTCATCAACATTACCAATGCACTATGCTCCCAAGGAACTACTCTACAAAAAATGTTAAAGAAAAGGAGAAAGGATATGGTGGTGATAGAGAACAAAGGATCAAATGAATGACTGACATGGACATGAACACACTGCTCACCTCAGTGTTTTGTAACTTGGGGTCATCGACCTTTGCGACAAGCTCATTGGCCGTCTGCTTCAGCTCCTCCCCTGGTTCATACTCCTTTGTCCTGTCACATTAACAACAAGAAAATGTCAAAATCAGGAGTTATGAGATTAAAAGGAACCGTTCTATTTCATTCTGCATACTGTATGTAGGCTGGGACAAATCAATTGAGGCTAAAGGCCTTTGCATTGTTGTACAAGTGAGTCCTTTTGAGGCCAGTGCACTATGAAGATGACTAGACATCTTACAAGGACAGACAAGGCTAGACAAAGTCCAAAAAATTACAGACACATCCACTAAATAAGTAGACAAGAACATTTTCAAGGTTCAGACATCCTGTTCTCACATTGTCTTTTATATTGTCTGTTAATTGTGCCTTTGCGCTACATTTATTGCAGTGTGCTTGAAGCAGCCATTTATATAAACCATTTTTTATCTGTAAAATTTTCAATGCTCTCTATTCATGTCCCCTGTTCTAACCATTCGTTCTCCTTGTCTCCCAGGTCTCCCAGCCACAACTTCTCCTCCGACTGCTCCAGATACTCCTCAGCCCAGCGTCCGGGATCTGGAGCACAGAGAAAACAAAAGGAAACGGCGGATAGGCACATTGTAAAAAGTACATACGATGCAAAAATAAAAGGAAATATCCAGGCCAAGTTTGCTCTGATGTCAGTTCAAATTGCTGACACATGACAGACTGATGACGACTCCAGAAAGATGGAGCGCTCATTAAGTAATGTGTGTGTTTCCAGAGTGAAACACGGGAGAGCAAAAACAAACTCAAGCTACCTGCAGCCTCAGCGATAAACTCTTTCGTCCAATCGGCATCTGCTGCATCCCCAAGAGCGATGAGCCCCGGTGCGGCAGCAGCGTCGGGACCTGAGAGGAACTCGGCTGTCCAGTCACCGGAGAGGGCTAACGCTGCCACATCTGGAGCTACGGACATGGAAATATGTGGTGCTTAAAATGCTGAAAACAGTTTGTGCGCATACCATTGCTGCATTCACATGGAGTCAGGCAGACGTGACGGCAGACAGACAACATCTTCTGGATGTCACGGGAAAAACAAACAAACAGTTCGACGGATTGGCAGGACGGGAAAATGAATATGTTACTATGGTGATGGAATAAAATGCATTAAATGTGTAATATGTAATTATTCTAGTAATGCATGTAGCTATATAAAATCATAACCCTAACCCTTTCTCTTAATATTCTATTGGAAATTTAAACAACTTTCTCCAGTTTGAGGGAGCTAACTAACATCTGGTTGTAAATTCCGTCACGGAGGACGGCTAAAAAGTTCAATATTTTAACTTTGGACATCAATGTCGCCTACCGTTACCGGTATTTTCTGACAGCTTCACCTAATTTTACTGTTCTGCTCTCATCCACTTGCATGACATCTGGTTTGCCATCTACCATCTGCCTGATTCCATGTGAATGCAGCATTAAGCCTAAGCCACACAAACATTAAAGAAAAAAAACTATAACTGGGAAGCAACACACATGAGAAAAAAATTGTAATAAAAAAAAACCGTAATAGTTAATGAAGTGTACCTCTCTGTGGAGCTTGTCTGTAGCTCTGCTGGTCAATCTGCTGCATTTCCTCCAACAGCTGACCCATGTCAAACGTGTGTGGGGGTCGAGGGGGCGCCTGAAGGAACTCATTCACCAGCTGCAGCAAAAAGAAAAAACATTGTTCTACATTTTAGAAACTATATGAGGAAATTGCTTCCAGTATACACAGAGCTGCACACCTGGAATTACTTCAGAGAGGGGACCTTTTATTAGACATTATACAGTATTATAGTCAACACAATATGCTGAATATGTGAAGGAACATAAGTGCTGACCTCTTCTTCAGTTGCAATTTCAATGGGAGACGGGGGAATCTGAGAAAACAAGAAGGAAAAAACAAGGTATCAGTGACATTTCTTTTGTCAAGCAGCAATTTCACGAGAACACTGAAACATGTGCACTTTGTGGGACATTATTTAGCTGATCAATTCAGCTATTTGAACTACTAATGGTTATGTACTAATTACTCACTGTAGGTGTTGAGCGGTGCCGCCATGCCCCCCCTTCCTTGGTCATGTGACTGGTCAACTTCATGAGGGGATTGGATCCCCCACATTCTGCCTCCACCAACTCCCGCATCGCCATGGCAACACAAGGACGAGGCAAAACCCAATCAGACCACCTGAGAGCTGAGGAGAGAATGAATAGATGAATTACTCAATTTGTGTTTCTGGCAATTTGCACAAAATTCAGTCGGTGTTCACGAAAGTTAATGGAATCACATTTTCACAGACTATTCAGTCAAAGTGAATCACAGCACTGGAACACTCAATAGTAGTGTGATAAATTCAAGAAAATTCAAAAGGCAAAAATGCACAGTATTAGGTTAGCAGTTCAGGCCCCCCACTACAGATTATACAAAAACAAAATGAAGCACTCTGCACAGATGGACTTCTGTAAAATTGTCCTGTCAACATGAAACGTTTTGTTTTTCATCTTGAGAAAAATTGAAAGTCCAAATCAAAAATGCACGACACAAGACATGCAGTGATTTTCACCTACTTTAAATATTCAAAATGTCCAACGTGTCCACAGCACTGTCACATAACCAAACTCAAGCTCCATCTGCTGTTTTCCATGTCGTTTCCTGGCTTAGGGTGAACCATTAATAATGTGGATATGATGGCCCGGCAGGCATTCACGGCATATTTCACTCAGCTAGTCTGGTAAATTCAGAGGATTTTAGCTTTTAACTGCATATAAGCCTTTACAAAGAGACAACGTTTAAAGCTATAATCAACCTATTGTTAAAACCAAAATCACAGACTATAATTACTATTACACAGGCCTGGGTATGAGTACATACTGTATGTCAGTAGCACAGAATAACAAAAACAAGTTATGTACTGAAAGCTGCTATCAAATTCTGGTCGTCTGGTTATCTTTCTCTCTTTTTTTAATTGATATTTACAAATTTAAATTAAAAAAACGTGCCAATTTCAGACATTTAATTTGGCAAAGATTTTCTACAATTTTGTTGAGATGACACTTTATCTAGAAATTTGACTTGACATTTTTGTATCTGTGTTTAAATGATACCCAGACCTGGACTCATGTCATCAACAGGAGTGTAAGAAAATATAAAAAATATCAAGTATCGTGATTATGTTTAATGATTCTCAAAAACACTGTATCGGTTATAAATGAATAGGTCACATACAAAGATTAACTCGTAAGTACTTTATTTAATTTGCAAAGAGATGCGCCCTCTCAGTGTATGTGTCCTCTCAAAGTAGTGCTGTGATGTTGGATGTTACGGGGACAGTGATAAATGCAAAAGCAGATCTCATTCTTCTGATTGCATAAAAAAGTAAACTTTTTTTACTAAGATTTTATGCATATGGTGGTGTGTTCTTTATACTATGACATTTTTCTTAAAATTGGATTTAAAAAATTGCAATATATTGCAATTAGTGCTGTGTATTGGCAAGAATCTGGAGATATGATATGTATCATGATACAGTGGTAACGATTCATTATATTGTGCTATATTGCAACACTGTAAGCAAGGTGATATATTGAGGTTTTTTTTTAATTAATTTTAGGAAAACTGTCATAGAATACACCAGAAATGTTAGAATAGGCAAAAACAACAAATGTATACTGCATGCATAAAGCTACATGTTTTGCATGTGATTATCATAAAGTGGGCATGTCTGTAAAGGGGAGACTCGTGGGTACCTATAGAACCCATTTACAGTCACATATCTTGAGGTCAGAGGTCAAGGGACCCCTTTGAAAATGGCCATGACAGTTTTTCCTCACCAAAATTTTGCGTAAATTTGGGGAATTATTTAGCTAGTATGACATGATACAGGTGGATTCCTTAGGTTTTCTAGTTTTATATGATACCAGTAACTTCACTCTAGCTTTAAAACTGAGCCCGCTACAACCTCCGAAAGAGCGATGGCAGGCTGTCAGATTTCTAAGAGGTTTAATTAAAAATTAATTAAAAATCGATAGTGCTTTGGAGAATATCTCTCAACATATTATTGTGATACTCATGCGTACCGTCATTTTCTTACACCCTTAATTGCAATATATTGAAATTTATATTAGGTTCTATTTGGTCCTCATTTATCTGATGATCACTTACCTGATCCTCCAAAAGCAAAACAATACAATTTAAAAAATAAAAAAACTCCTTATGACAACGATTCAGTCCCTCTATGCAAACCCTGACAATAAAATGTGCTCCAGAGCAGACAATGCTGCTCAGTTCACTGACCTATATCCAGGATGAACAGCTGACAAACTGTTGGACATGCTGGCCTACTCATCTTCTCAACCCCCTCTGAAGGGATACGTAATGGTCACAATTTCCATAATGAACTGTCAGGAATAGAAATTTAATTCCCTGTCTACTCCACTCCACTCTAATGTAGCAGTGTTCACCTAACATCATTACAGAAAATATTACACTCTACAGGTGGACTGCCCATCACTCTTATTATAGTCTAGGCCAGGGGTCAGCAACCTTTACTATCAAAAGAGCCATTTTAGGCAAAGAAAAAAAAAATAAATCTGTCTGGAGCTGCAAAACATTTGAGCATTGTGATGAAGGTAACACAGTTTATAGTCTAAGTATATAGTATATAAGTCTAATGCAGTGAAGGCCAAAGAGCAAATGTACTACGGAGTATTAGGGCCACATTGAGGGGAAAAAACATCTGAGATTTACAGATTAAAGTCATAATATTACGAGGATAAAGTCATAACTTTCCGAGAAAAAAGTCGTAATATTACGAGAATAAAGTCATAACTTTACGGAAAAAAGAAAGAAAAATAACACATAAAATGACTAGTTTAGAATATTATGACTTTATTCCTGTAAACCTATGACTTTATTCTCATAACTTTAGATTTATTTTTTTTCCTCTTTGTGGCCCTAATACTCTGTCCTACCATAGACCTACAACAATGATAAATAAAAATGAAAATGTAAACAAAAAACAGTTATTCATTTCCATTTTTAAAGCTCCACAGGGAGCCACGGGAGAGAGGCTAAAGAGCCGCATGTAGCTCTGGAGCCGCAGGTTGCTGACCCCTGGTCTAGGCTGTAGATTTATGACCAGTTTATTCCTACTGATTCAAAGAGCTGCTGTACTGTATGATGATTAATTAGGGGTAAGAGGATTAGAAAGATATTAATACACACACTATTACAGATAAGACACGGTGACACCTCACTTCACCGTCACACACCTGCAAGAGTGCATTACCTGTGGAAGACAACTGCACATTCACACAGTTTTTATTGTGACAATAATTTAAGTTAAAGGAACACCAACCTATCCACATTCAAATCACAAATCAAAACTCACCTTTTTAGAACTGCTTTTAATGTGTAATTAATATTGTGTGTTTTATTATCTTTTTATGATGTCCTTGTTTTCTGATCTTTTTATCTATTTTAAGTGTCTTTGAGTTTTTAGAAAAGCACAATATAAATAAAATATATTATTATTATTATTATTATTATTATTATATGAAACACCTGAAAGCAACCCTGCTGCCATGTGTTTTTTTTACCTGTCACACTGCTGCCATGTGTGTTTTTACCTGTCACACTGCTGTCATGTGTCACACTGCCTGGGAGCAGCAGTGTGGAAAACCTGCAGTTTTATTGTGAAATTAATTTTAGTTATAGGAAAATATGAAACACCTGAAAGCACCCCTGCTGCCAGGTGTGTTTTTACCTGTCACACTGCTGCCAGGTGTCACACCTGACTGTCAGCAGCAGCAGCAGCAGCAGCAGTGTACTCTGATAGCATTGTTTTGATGCTAACTGTGGCTGCTTCAGTCACAAACAGCAACATTAGCTTGGTAAACGTGTCTCAGTGTGTCTCCTCTAATATAACCAACATTCATTAAACAGAGAGTCAAACAGAGGGAATATTTAACCACTAAATGACCCATTAATGGCTTCAAACAATAGAGAGTGTAGCTATCAGTTGATGCTAACAGTACTAGCTACCGTAGGGCCAGCAGTACAGAGCTCTGTTGTAGCCGCCTGAGAGGCTCAATAGACGGGTAACATGATGTTCATCTCACCGCCGACAGCTGCTGCTGCTGTAGCCGAACCGTCACCGTCACCGTCCCTCCTCTCCGGTCTGTCCTCTCCGTTAACCGTTAACAGTGTCAAACCTCCCCGGTAACCGTGTGAAAACCAGCCGCTGTGTGTTATTATCTCTTGTTATTTACCTTGCTGCTGCTCCATGACCCACAAAACCCTTCACCAGAGCGCACTGGAGCGTCCGACGTTACGTTTACGACGTATTCTCCAACGGTCTTACGTAAGAAAACGTCACGGCGCATGGTTGAGGAAAAAAATAGGGAACGTGAGGTTTTTACGTAAAATACGTACGCATATAGAGGAGATCAAAGTCTAGTACATCAGGAGTGTGGTTGCCAGGTGCAAAAACACTGTTATAGAGGAATAAAATGTGTGTGTAGTAGCAATTCAATAATGTAAAAATACTCAATTACAAGTAAGTGCAGGCTTGCATGCAACATTTTACCTGAATAAAATTGTGAAAGTGACATCAAAATGTACTTATCTAATGTAGGAAGTATTCATGCAAAATTGCTATATTTATTATATACAGTGGTGGAAAACAACTACAACAAAACAACTTTCTATTTTATTAAAATTTCATTATTTGAATACAATCTGCTTACTCTGTGTAATTTCATAATTTTTATTTATTTATTTTTATTGTTATTTTTATTTCCTTGTATTTTCTTTTTCTTTTATTATCTTAAATTCCCATCTTTTATTGTTTTCTTATTCAATGAACTTTTATGTTAGTTGTTTTGGTGTGCATTAGTCTCTAAATCCATTTTTAACATTTTGATATATTTGTACTTTGAGTATTTTTATTTTATTTTTTATTTTATTTAATAATTATTCATTTTAATTTTATTCTACCTCATAATTCTACCTCACTACATTTATGAAATTGTTTATAAGTCTAATTATAACAAAAATATAAACATATTGTAAACTTAAAAAATATATATTTCTTCACGGTTATTTTTCATCTGTGACCTCAATTTTAAAATACTGTTTTACAATATTACATTGTTTTTTTCCAGTACCTACTCTAACAAGAAAGCTCTCTCGTGGAGACGTCATATAGTGTTTTTATTATGAATTTTGTAATGTTTTCTGACAGTTCTCAATAACAATTAGTCAGCATAATCCATGTCATCATTGTATCAATAATTACAGGTAATGTTCCGATAGTAACATAGTAATAATATAAGTTATTAATCAATGCAATGTTTATTCCTTCTTAACATCACACTCAAAAACGACAGGCTTTATTTACTGACAGGTTTAGCACTGCACATTGATAGGCTACACAGACAGACAGCAAGAGACACAGAGGGAGAGTGAGGGAGAGGTGAGGGGGGAAGACAGGGAGGGGGAGGTGAGGAGAAGCACACAGTTGTACATTCATTGAACCAAATATATCAGATGGGGAGAAATAGAAAAGAAATTAAAGGTTTCGGTTTTGAAATGTGAAAAAATTACCTGAAAGAGTGAAAGATGAAATGAGTGAGACGTATTTAAGTATATCACAACAATGTGCCCTCCTTTTTCTGTGATTCAGATATTGACAAGTTCTTAAATTACAACAATATTACACACAAATTAAGAGACACTCATCAAGCCAGGGATTATCATCCTTATCACTACTACTATTATTATTATTATTATACTGTTTTCTGATGCTTTAAAGGTGATAACTCAAATGGAAAAAAAAGTAAAAATCTGCTCCCTCTCAAAGTGTGCAGAAAAAGAGAAGAAGAGTGGCTGCAATAATAATAGTAATAACAATAATATCGTAATATTCATCATTGTATGTACAGAAAATTCATTACAATCAATACAATCAAAACTGCCCAAGCTGAGCTGACATTCTGGAAACAGCAGGGGTAGCGTTATGGAGTGTGTATGTGTGTGTGTGTGTTTTTGTGTGTGATTGCGTGTGACGTCTTGCAGTTATTGTAAGAGCGGTGTGCAGTGAGTGAAACAGTGCAGTCATTTAGAGACATTCCAGCGGTCACTGTGAGAGGGGTCAGAGGTCAGGTTACACCGGGTTTACTGTAGATGGTGATGTTTTGTCATTTAGCGGCACAAGCTGAAACTTTGCAAAGACTCCTGACTCGACACTTGGAGGCTTTTTAATCTGCATCTGGGTGTTGCATAAGTGCCAACTTGTGTAAAGGGTGAGGTGTACGGTTGAATCTTCTCATCAGCCCCGCGCAACATATAGTCGGGAGCTGAAGCACCAGTCACAATACCAAAAAGAAAAATACCTGCAAACGTAGTGTTTTTCTAGTTTTTATGAATGAGTTGGAGAGTGACCGTAATGTCTGACCTCACTGTCTTCACTCTGCGGTGGTCGAGGAATGTGTCGAGAGAGGATGCAAAGAGGGAGAAAAGAGCTTGTGCACAGACTTCTTGAGTCGAGTCTAATAAGAGGAGTGCAGAGACAATGTCGGGATCAAGGCTCGTGTCTTCGCCTACAGATCTACTCAAGGCCTGCATGTTGCAGATTGTTTTCATTTTGTAAAGATTTCATTCTGTGTTCAATAACAAAAGATAGAATACAATCTTTTTTTTTTCTTTTAAAAACAAAAGCAGTCTCATTCAACCAGTATTACACTATACAGACACGTTACCATCTTGTGATTTAGAACTGGTGCACCACATACAATTTTGGTGGGGTTTGCTCAGGCGGTTAAATTACATTAAATGTATACATTGTGCCATTGAACATTTAGGTGGAGAACAACTGCCCGTTGTTGGCTATAGGTCACATATGGCGTTGAGTGTCAAGAGTATTACAGTGACTGTGTTGTGCGTAGTGTTTGTAAGCATACATTCCTTATACTAGTAGTGTCAGCAGTCGTTGATATTAAAAGTGTTGGAGTGTGTGAGCCGGTTTGTGGTTTCCATGAGAACTGGTGCAGAGACACGTGTGGCTCAGTAGCGGCGGGCATTGCCGTCCCTCCCCTCCTTCTTGATGATGATTCGCTGGTCGTCGCTGGCATCTTCAGGTGACTCTGCTACCTCCTCCTCCTCCTCCCCCTCCCCCTCCGTGTCAGCAGAGATGCCCATACGAGACTCATATGACTGTGGGAGACAGCGATGTGTGGATGAACACAGGAGCTCGACAGGCGTGGTCATTTATTACGATCACATCAGTAACTCATATGTTTTTTTTACCTCCATGGGGTTGACGATGATGGTGAGAGCAGAGTCGTCCCATTGGCTGCTACCCTTCTCAGCCCCGCCCCTGGCACCCTCACCACGGCGATGGATGGAACGAATTCGGAAAACACCGAGGATCACCATGACAACCAGGAAACCCACACACACCATTATGATGACGGTGGCTGCTCCTGGCACCACTGTCAACAAACAAGTGATGATTATAAAGTTATAAAATAATCAGGATTTAAATTAGAATTCTGGTGATATTCTGTATTATTTTTATTGATGACAAATGACTAAAATACCAAAACCAACACTGAACTACACCGTCTTATTATTGTAAATACTCACTACACCGGTGGGTCCCAACCTCCTTTTCTATCATTGAGTAATCTGACGACCCTTAAGTGACATTTTATGGATATTTAATTTTATATTCAATGCATAACAATATCAGAACAGAACAACTGCTAAACATTACAATTAACCCAAATAGTGAATGCAATAACTGCAGGAAGTTAGCGTAAAACGAGCGATTTGGATGAATATTGAACAGATTACTTCCTGTGAATATTGCATAAGAGATTACTTTTCTTATTTTTAGGAACTTTTATTACAATTCTCTGTATTAGGCTATGTATTTTTAAATTTTTTAACAATCATTCGTACCTAACTATCTTATTTTCTGACAAATTCAGTGTTTTCTTCTCCCTGACACTTGGTCATTGCTCTATTAGCTCTTCGGTTGTTTTCACTGCACACTTTTCAAATTTTTAAGTTTATATCTTAAATAATAATCCAAACTATTTCCATTTAGTTTTCTTCACAGAAATGAATGAATTACTGAGATAAAGGTCAACTGTATATTTTTTTAAATAAGTT
>CAKAOI010031456.1:0-26301 GCA_916701655.1 Sebastiscus albofasciatus | reverse complement strand
TTGGGAAGTTAATTTACATCAAAAATCTAAATCAGTCTCTTTTCTAATGTAAGTCTATGGGAAAAAAGTATTTCTGGGCACAATGGCATCACGTGACGGACACTGAAGTAGTAATTCCACCGTTTGGCCACTATGTCAAATTTGCTTCAAAGTCCGGCGCACTTCCTGAAGGTTTGGGTCACAGAATGTATATAAGAAGTGGACGTAGTCCCCGTGACGTCACGCGTTGGTTTGTGGACCACGGTTTTGGGTTGTATCTAGAAGGCAACCCCCAAGTTGCGAAAACATGCAAAAACTCTAGTGAGACTTGCTGTCCGACGACCTATCCTAACCTTAATTATTCAAGGTAAATTCCTTACCTTAGCCATCTTGCGAGAGTTTCGCAACTTGGGGGTTACCTTCTAGACACGGCCACGGTGTTGAAGCCTCGAGTTCACATTTTGGCTATATTGTTTTTTTGCAACCAGAAGTGACACGAGAGGGTGGAGCTTAGTACAACCTAACGCTGAATAAGACATTTTTAGGCGACCAGAAAGGTTATAATTAACTTCCATGAACTGAAAACACACTGTGAAAGGGTTAAAGTTGGAAGACGAAAACTCCCAGACTGGACAACGCCGTGTTAGCGACCTGTCAATCACAAGGTAGCCACGCCCTAAAGCATACCCTGCTTTATGGTCTATTTGACTCTAAATGGGACCATAATTTACTAAATGAACATCATGCTGTATTGAAGAAGACTTGAAACTAGCGATTGAGACCATAAACTCATGTTTACAATATTTACTGAGGTAATAAATCAAGTGAGAAGTAGGCTCATTTTCTCATAGACTTCTATACTATCAGACTACTTTTTGCAACCAGAGGAGTCGCCCCCTGCTGGCTGTTAGAGAGAATGCAAGTTTAGGGCACTTCTCTTGGTTGAGGTCCATCCACAATGATGAAAAGAGCTATGTGTGTGTGTGTGTGTGTGTGTGTGTGTGTGTGTGTGTGTGTGCGTGTGTGTGTTTGTACCTGAGCGAGGTGGTTAGTTTGAGGGGTCGGACTCCGGGGGTGGCGAAGCGTAGAGAGTTCCTGTAGGTGACCTGCTGCACTGCACGGTTAAAGCTCTCAATGTCGTCTCCCTCCAGCACCAACACTGACTGGCTGGGGTTCACGTGGACCTGCACGACCAAAAGAGACGTTTGAAAATCTAAGTTCCCATTCGTTTACATAAGAAGACATCAGGTTACCAAGGCTGAACTTTGGAAAAGGTTAATCTCCTTGAATCTAATTCAATACTGATCCTTTTGAAGAGATACCAGAGCAAAGAGATAACAATATTAGCAGACAGATTACTTTTTTAACTCCTTTTACACACATTGAATAAAAATGTGTATATTTTAAGTGTAAAAGCCTCAAACACACCAAACCACCACTAGAGGAGGTTGGAAACACATCTGGCAACAGACCAATAATTTGTGATGCAATTAAAGGAGAAGTTCATCATTTTTCAAGTCTACCATGAAAATTGAAACAGGTTTTGCTGGCTGTACTAATTCCTGGGGGGTGAGAGGACCAGAATGTAAATACAAATGAGACAAATTAAAGGCAAATTAGATTATGACTTCCCTTCTGGCAAAACTGTTGTAGTTATTGTAGAAAACGGAAAGGTTCTTAACACCTCATATGCATAAAATACTACTAACATGTAACAGGTAGGAATGTCTCAATTTCAAATTAATAAAACTACAAACTCACAATTTAAAAGAAAAACTGTGACTGTAAAGCTACTTGCAGATATGGATTACAATTAAAATTTAGATTTCACTTCTCAAAAAAGAACAATATAAATTTTAGCTAAATGGGGGATGAGGTAAAATCAACTAAAGATTGACTTTGAAACTTGTATTATGAAGTTAAAGAGATTTATATACAGTGTTTTGGAAAAAAATACTTTGAAAAATGTGTTTAAAAGAGTACAGAATACAGAATTTGCCGCTTTCAATTCAATAATGGAGATTCAACTTTTTATTAACAGGTTCAGGAAATATTTTTTTATTTTTCATTTTTGAAAAGTTGGTCATAATATTGTATGTTTTGTATTTATATTTATATTTCTGTTGTAAATGTATTCATCCCCTTAGGGCCCAGATACAGCAAGTCGACATCAAAGAACTAGCGACAATGATGGCTGACTATTGCGTCACCTCACGTTACCATGAGTGTGTTTTTTTGGCCGATTCAGCATGTTGAATCGCCGGCGGAGTTCGTCAGTGAGAGAAATCACTCTGATTGGCGGTTCAGCTTCAACATATCAGTGCACGAGAAGAGGAACGGACATCAGGAAAGCAAGCAAACGAGTAATGTCAAGAGGAAAAACACAGAAAGCGCTTCTTATTTTTCATCTTCAACTCATCTGATCGTTCCAGTACACTGATATTTTCACAACGATGTGGCCATCTGGAATGAAGCTGAGTGGTGAGGGAGAGTGGTGTGAAAACGGTCGGCAGACGCCGCTTTATTTCATGTACGTATCATAATACGGTTTGTATATCCGCCGTCCTCTGTCTTCTGGTTTCCCTTTTTGAATGACGAATACAGACTACAGCTACCTGCTGGTGTGGAGAGTTATTCCCTCTCACACAGGCGCAGAACGTCTGTGCTAACAGACCACCAGCTGCAGTCTTTATGCTGTATTCAAATGCAACTTGTCAGCCGAGACAAAGGCGTCATGAGGCAACAGAACAGTTGGCCTTCATCGCCGCTAGTTCTTTGATGTCGGCTTGGTGCGTCGGGGCCTTAAGAGCAAACACTGAATATAGACTACACATTGAATATTCTAGGAAGACGACAGTAGTGCTAGTACTTCTATCTATGGTGGTCAATAAGCTACACAACTGATGAAAGCAAGATAGCTGGAAACATTTGGTGAATAAAGCATGGTGTGTACTGGAGAATAGCATAAGATGTATGGATGGGGATGAAAGCTGTAAGGGACTCTCTCTCCACAACATGGCGGTCTACGGTTCTCTGAGTGAATCACCTTCATGCCGGAGCCAAGAGTCTCCAGGTCTCCGAAGTCCAGGCCCTCCCTGCAGGCGTACAGACACTCCACCACACTGTGAGGCTCCACACTGCCAGGACGCACCGTCACCCCCGACAACAGGCCGTGGTAACCACCCACATACTTCACTAAAGACCAGACACAGTCCAGTATGAATACATATTATAGTGCCAACAATGACACAGCAAAAATGACACCCTCATGCTGACAACAATGTGAAAACAGGAAGGTCACCTGAGTCTTTACCCTCTGGGATGGTGTTGTTTAGTATTTCCTTCTGCTTCTCCTCAGGCTCTGTGGGGGAAACCGGCGAGGGGCACAAAGGGGAATAGAAAAAGTGAAAACAATAAGGCACGCTGAGAAAGAAAGATACTTAAATGTAGTAAGGTATGAAAAGAAAGTGTGAGGAAGTCTGAAGGTGCCAGAGGTTGACAGGAACAATGAAAAATAAAAATTAATAAATAACACGAGGACGCACAAGTGAGAAAATGCAAGCAAGGAAATTGTAGATATTCAGAAATGCACCATCTCCTCATTATCTAGCAGCAGCTGCTGCCACGCAGGCGGCAGAGAGACTTCCACTGTGGATGTGAGTGTAACACCGTGAATATGTGTGTGTGTGTGTTTCAGTACTAATTGGCAGCCACAGTTTCCTATTTTAACCAGCGATTTGAGTGCAAGTGGCTGATAGCTGTCTGGCCCTCGTGTTGTTCTGCTGCCTTGAATAATTGATAAGTCAGTTATATTATTAGCCCTCAAAGACGAAATGCATCAACTAAATTATAACTGAATGAAATGAGGGAGTGAATGGCGTGAGGCAAAATGTCTCGGCAGATTGTCTAAAGACGCTTTACTACGAGGGTTTGTGAGTTGCTGGTGCTCATGCCAGAAATGGCAGCCTGCTATCTCCGGTGATGTGTGATTTGAATGACATTTCATTGACGGAGGAATGCAAAAGAGGAAGCAAACTGCACAATTGCTGCTCATAGCATTTATGCAAAGAGGAAAAAAGAAAAGCTGGATTCCTCGCTCTCTGCTTGCATACATTTCTGTCAGAATCCATCATTAAGCTGGAATGAAATATATGTCAGTTGTGGATTCACAGAGAATAAATTTCAGTGCGTTACCCCAACAGGCGCCGATGAACATCCTCTGGCGGGGGAGAGGGTTGGGAATGGCACCGTTGTCGTGGATGAGGGCGGGGTCGAAGGTCACGCCATCGACATACAGGGTCACCGAGGGGAACTGGACGCTGAGTGAGAGATGATGCCACTCACTGTCACACACCTGTGGGACAGAGATAACACAGAGTCAACATGAGCCCGAACAAAGGAAGCAGGGGAAATATCTCGCAGGGTGAAGGTGTGGACATTTACTGGTTTGTGGATATCAGTGGTGGAAGAAGTATTCAGATATCTTACTTAAGTCAAAGTACCAATGCAACAATGTGCAAATACTCTGTTACAAGTAAAAGTCCTGCATTTATAATCCTACTTAAACTCACGTAAAAGTACAAAGGTACTAGCATTAAAGAGAATTTATTTGAGCGTCTCCCCTTTCCTTTAGTGTGTTATATAGTTTTTTGTGCATGTAAAAGGTCTGCAGAGTTACAAAGACCAAAGTCCACACCAAAGGGAGTTCCTCTCCCCCACAGAAACACTGCTCCTGAACTGCCTGAAACACCTTGCTTGAAGACCCGCCTTTTCTTCCGTAACGTGGTGATGTCACCAAGTAACACATTTGCATAATACCCGCCTAGCAGCTAATTTGGCACGTCGTCAAACAAAGCTAGTTAGAGCATAGCTGGAGCAGAGTCCGAAGAGTTTGGTTCAGTTAACCAATCACAATAGAGTGGGTCATCAGAGTGGGGGCGGGGCAGGAGCTCAAACAGAGCGTTTCAGACAGAGGGTGAAAAGAGATGCTGCAACACAGCCGGTATGAGAAAAATAAAGTGTTTTTTTTTCTTTACATTAAAGCATCTAAACATGTTGTAGTTGAAACCCAAAATACAAGTATGCACCTGAAAATGAGCATTATATGTCCTCTTTAAAATATACTTAACGTATCAAAAGTAAAAGTACTCGCTCCTGAGACTGATATATTATTATATATTACATTATTGTTCATGTTGATATTGATGTAGCTGGCCGAGGAGCTAGTTTTAACTACTTTATATGCAGTAAGGTAGTTTGGTTCAGTTGTTTTCCAAAGGGTCACAAGATAAATCTGAGGGGTTGTGAGATGATTAATGGGAGACGAAAGAAGAAAAAACAAAGCTCTGTTACACAAATTTGCTTTCCGCTTTTGGACTTTTCTCTTATCTTAGCTTTTTTTTTTGTGAATTATTGGATCATTTTATCTCTTTGGGCCTCAAACAGTTATCTAAATTAAACCATCTGAGCAGCAACTCATAGACATCTGAAATGTGACAAAGGCGCCTAACGAGATAATGCTTTTTTTGTAAAGGGCCACTGATTTCATCTTTGAAAAATGTATTGTATTTTATAAACTGATCATGTTTCTAATGTAAAATCTTGATCTGAAAAGTAACATGCAACTATAGCTGTCATATAACTGTATTGCAGTAAAAAGTCCATTACATTCCAGCACTGGTGAATATTACATCTATGTAAATTCTCTATTAGATAGGGGGACATCAGAAGGAACAGAAAGACGAGGGAATTATACAGACAGAGGGGCAGAAAAGAAAGACCGGGGTAATAAGATATTGTGGTTTCAGACGGAGGGATTTGACAAATCTTCTCTGTATCAGCTCAGCATCCTTTAATCCGTGCTGCTTCAATCTGTCTGGGAACAGTGGCTTCAGTCAAAACAAACCCCTTTAACCCCCCGATGTGCTGTCTGCATGGTATAGAACATTTGTTCATTTTGTTTTCTAGTGTCCCTTAAACTTCAGGCTCTAGCAGCTCTTTCTGATGTTTATTTTTCCCCATAAATATGTAATTTGAAGGTACTGAGTTATTCTATATGTATTACCTAAAGATGAATGTTTTATAAAATTGGGTGTCTGGGCCAGATGTCTGGCTTCACACAGACATACTAACTATTGCATTTCAGCTTAATTTCAAAGGTACAAATACAGAAGAACATCAAAGCTAAGTGTTGCAGTTCCCTGAGTACCTGCTCCAGTTTCCACAAGAACTTGACGGGCCGTGCGGCGGAGACGTCGGGCCAGTAGAAGAGAGAGAGGCGGCAGCCGTGGACAGAGAGGGAATAGTGGGAGAAGGAATCATCTGTAGAGCGGGAGAAGAGAAAATAATTGGTGGGTCAGTGTGGTCTTGTCAAACTGTCTTAATAGCACCAGGCGTTTCTTCAGAGAATAACCGCAGTAAGACATAAAAATGTGCAATGAGTTTAATATAGATTTTAATCTCTGCTCTGTCTTTCTCACTTGTGAATTTTATTGCTGTTTTTACCCGAGGGAAGGTTTGCTGAGCGTGCTGCTTTCTAGCGTTGCCCCTACAAAGTCATAAAGTTGAAAACATTCGCATGATACACACACAATTCTGCCTACAGTGGTTTATTGTTGTTCTGCTGCTGTCCACTTGGCTGCTCAAGTGGAGCAGCTGAGGGTTAAGTGTGTCTCAAGAGCACCTTGATAGTAGTTGTTGAAGCTTTAAACAGCTTTACGTATTTATTTTTTCACTCAGCCTTGAAATTCTCTGCAGTTCTGATTATTTGAGTGGGAAACTGTCTGGGGGTTTAGCATCTGATGTCTGCCTACTATATTCTCCTCACATTCGAAAACACAAGCACGACTCTACAGGATGACGCACCATTCTTGACGGTGCTGCACACAATAGTCTCCTCCTCCTTGCGGCTCCCTCTGGTCTGAGTGGTCGCGGGCTGGATGTTGGCGCCGCCCCTTCGCATCCACAGCTGCAGGGTGAAGTGGTCGCCTGACAACGCCGAGACAACCGGATCCGGCACCACGGCGACGTGGTTGGATCCGTTGAAGGAGAAGACCAGAGATGAATCAGAGGAAGGGAGAGTGGGCAGAGCTGAGGTCCAGTTGGCAGCAGGAGATGGAGGTGGGAGGAGGTCGACTTCACCTCTGACAGCACCTGATGAGGAAAAAAAAAGAGAGAGGATATTGATAAAAAAAGGATCCCACACTCCGAATACTCATCTTGAGGTGTAAACCAGAACTGACCACACAGCCGTCGCACAGATCTGTCAGAGTAGCTGTCTCTGTCGCAGCCCTTCCCGATGTGGCCGGTCTGGAGCTCTACGGTGGCCTGGATGTTCCACACCGTCTCCTCACAGGTCTCCAGATGCAGGCTGGGGAACAGGGGGATGCTGCCTGAGCCGGGTGTGTACTCGACACGCTTGGTCCATCCTGAAAAAAGCGTGCAATCACAACCTGACCTTAAACATTTGCATTCAAAAAGTATGGGAACTTTATGAGATGGAGCAAATAACATACTATACGCACTAAAGAATTCAAAAGCCCACATTTATAAAGAGGTGAAGTCCTGTTAATGCGATAAGGTCAGTGGTATAAATGGCAATGGACGTGCATTTATATAGAGCTTTTCTAGTCTTCCGACTACTCAAAGCGCTTTTACACTACATGTGAGCATTCACACACACATTCATACACTGATGGCAGAGGCTGCTAAGGTGCCAACTTCAGAATCTAATGTAAATACTCATTCACACACCGATGCCTATGCCTTCGGGAGTGTCTTGCCCAAGGACACATTGACATGTGACCCGGAGCAGCCAACCATCCGATTGGTGGACAACCTGCTCTACCCTCTGAGCCACAGCCACCCACAGTGCTGTGCTCGTTGATGAGGTGGGTGTACTACTAGGTAGAGATGGGTAGGTCACCGAGGAGGAAGTGGGTATACTCTCCTATATATTCCAATGGCTTTTTGGCTGATAGATGGGTAAACCACCAGAAAAAGAGGTGGGTATACCCCGTATACCTGCGTATACTCTCCACTACACCACTGAATAAGTTTAATCTATCAGTTTCATACTCTCTCATATCATTTACCTGCCATACATTCATAAATTCTCTCATCTTGAACTCTTTGTCTCGGGCTCAGCTACTGAGAACAAGTCAAGTTGTTCGTAGTCTGTTGTCTACAGAGCATTAATGGAAATGAGCTTTAACTGGTCTCCCTTGTGGTACAAAGAGTCATGCACTTGTTCCAGATATTAATGAGCTGGGCGGCCAATAAAATAATTTAGAAAATCAGGCAAATGCTTTTTTAATTTAAGGTTTGGTTGTTCTACTAATGTAACTCAAATCTAGTAACTGCACACTAAAAGTTGGAAAGCAACCTGCATCACGCTTTCACAAGCCAGCAGAAATACTTTCAGTTTCCATTAGTATGTATTTAGTCATTCAACAAAGAATTTAAGGGATTTCAATGACATACAGTACACGTAGAAACCTGTCATGATCCTCCAATCTAAATTCTATGCAATGACTAGTTTGATGTTAGAAGATAGATGAATATTGCTTATGGATTTGAAATACACTATTGTCTATTATGGTCTTGAACAGAACTCGATTTGCTCTGGACTCGGTCCTGACGTGATCTTTGGACTGAGTCTTGGACTTGACTTGGTCTTGACTACAGCCCTGCTTAAAGGGAACTGATATGTTAAAATGTGAGATTGTATTTGAATTGTACTGCGCTGTCAATAAACTGAGCTCGTCCTGGTGGAAGGATCTAATGTCAGGCAATCCAGAGAAAGAGTAGTAGTAGATCTATAAATATATTCTCACAGTTTAATTAACTGCCTTCCCTTGATATTACTTAGGTTCAGCACTACCTCTTTAAAACGCAGCTCTTGATATAAACACGCAAAGATGATTCATCCGAGCGGCAGCCCACGCACAACCAAAAGTGATGGTTTCAACGGATTAAACGACTGAAATACGTCTCTGAAACCTCGCGAGAGTTATCCAAGCATGACCATCGGGACAGAAAGAGAGAGCGATCTGTGACATTGATTACCGATCCAGCCGGGTTTGCAGGATGGCTTGACGGTGACGACAACCTGGGCATCAGCCTGAGCGCGGTTCTTTCCACAGTCGAAGGCGGTCACCCAGAAGGTGTGAACACGCTGACGCTTCGAGTCCAACGGCTCTGTGTTCTTAATGTTACCTAGGAGACAGAGAGAGAGAGAGAGAGACAAAGAAAGGAAGGACAAGAAATGATGAAACACAAGAATAAAAGGGAAACAGAAATAGCAGGGTTAGTCATCAACAACAAGCTTGCATAATTGAAAGCCCAACGCTCATTGATAAAGCTTCAATCACGACACACACACAACAACAGAGCCACTTTCCTGCTCAGTGCACTACATCCAGGAATAGAAAGGGAAAACAGAGCAGAATGAAAAGTGAAGGGTTTTCCTATTTTCACAGATAAAGGCAACAGCGAATCACTGCGAAAGGCTGACAGCGCTCAGCATGCCAGCTGACAGACAATAGGTAAGACAGAAGATGGTGTGACATGGCGAGAGGAGAAACAGCGGGATGAAAAGAGATAGTGGTAGTAACAGAGAAGACAAAGTGAGGAAACAGACAATGACAAGCCCACAGTGTCTGAAGAAAGTTGGAACAAAAGGTCTCTGTACCAGTCTGACCCAAAAAATAAAGGCGCCGCTCATCCTCTGCAAAACCCTCCAAGTCCTGGACGATTCTGCAGAGTCATACTAAAACAGGGTCCTCCTCAGCTGCTGTGTCTCATTACAATTCATCTCCCAGCAGCCAGTCAATGGATACAATTACGACAAAGAGTTTAGGGAATCTGCGAGCAGCCAAGAACAAAAAAAGGATGCTATATTAAACTGAAACAGCTGCTGCCATGTTTATGCAGAGACAGAACAATAGTCCGCCCACACAAAGTCTATTTCCACATCTTTTCTACCTGTGCGCGGAAATAAGTGCCTGCAAATCTTTTCACTCTGTCGCTATGCAGACATCAATATCCCAGCAGCGTCTGCTGCGGGTCTTTTTCATGTATTGAGGGCATCCGCAGTTTAGGAGTTGAATACTGAATATTGAATTTAGTGATCTACTTGCATCAGGCCACACGGAGCAGATAGCAGACAGCATATGAGGATAATAATACGGTGGCTGGTGGGGTTATTGTATTTCCGAGACAGACAAATATTAATAGGTCTGTGAGTCCGACACCCGTTGATTCACTGCTGCAAGATAAAACACATCTCACCGTCGTTGTCGATGGCGAAGGGCACATTAGGAGTGATGATGTCATAGAAGCAGATCTGGCTGTACTGCGGGGAGCAGTCTGCATCCAGAGCCTCCACACGCACAATTCGGTCAAACAGACGCCCCTCTGGGACTGAAGCCTCGTAGCGACGCTCAACAAACACGGGGGAGAACTCATTGACGTCGTTAACGCGAACATGCACGGTGGCCCTGAGGGGAGGAGGAGTGGGAGGCAAAACACAAGCAGAGAGAGATGGATTATCGTAACAACAGGAACAAGGATCGTCTTTACGGTGCACAGCCAGAGAAACGTCAGATACTGACTGTAATTACTGTTAAAACACTCGATATCCTCGGTTTGAATTGGGAGGAGAGAGAGTGGATTAACTAACTTGTGGGATTTCTTGCTGTTGACTCCATCGGGTCCCTCTCCGCAGTCGTAGGCCTGGATGGTGAAGCTGTGCTCCCGCTGGCTCTCGCAGTCCAGCGGCTCCTTGGACCGGACCAGGCCCTCGCCAGTGGAGCGGTCCAGAACAACCGCTTCAAACTGGACCGAGCCTGAACCCGAGGGGCCGTTATGAACCCGGAAGCCACAGATTTCACCTGGGAGAGGCAGGGAGGAAAATAACTCAGCAATAATAGACACTATGAATCCAAATTTACTCACATTGTATTTTTTTAATAAATAAATCGTCTTAAGTATCTGATATAATAATATAATGTTTATCAACTTCCTATTGCTCCAAATATTAGATTATTTTTTTATCATTTGTGTAGCAAAGGCTGCTCACAGCTTACACAGAAAGCTGCAGTTTTAAGAGAAATTATATGACAACAAATTGACCATCTTTGCATCGGCTTTCAGTTGATTTTAGAATTTAGGTTATTAGGTTTCACGCATTACATTTGAAGCACTCCAGGTCTGGCTCCAGCATGCATTTGTGTGCACTTATACGCCTGCACTCAACCTTTAGATCCTGCTACAAAAATCTGACTCAATAAAGGAGATGTATCATCTATCATCGCCACCTTCCTCTTAAAATTCATCTTGCTACCTCAGTGATGCCTTTAAATCATCATTAAAAACTCACATTTCTTTATTAAGTAGTCTTTCTGTGCCCTGTCACTTCTTCTTTTTTGCCGTCCCAATCATTTGTGTTATTTTAATGTTTTTTCCCATTTTTCCTGTGAAGCAGTTCGTCATTTTGATTTGAAAAGTGCTCCACAAATAAAGGTTATTACTATTATCATAACAGCTACAACAACCAGTGATATATAACCAGAAAGTCAATCAATCAGCTCACAGTTCAGTCCACATTTTAAGTGATCAGATTGTATTGATAAGGACAATCAAATCAGGTGTGTGCTACGATGAGAAGGGAAATGTATAAAAAATACTTATTATTGCATCTAATTGTGACAATTTATCCTAATAGTCAGTAGATTTAAAGTTACATCATCCAGAGCTTTTCAGAATATATTAAGTGCAGACAGATATCTGGAGGATTTCTTTAAGTGGCCCTTTATCGTATCATTATGAGAATAGAATGAAATAGATTGCAGAGGAGACTCAAAATAAAACCCTTAATATAGCAGCCCATCTTCCCTGGCTGACATAAAGTTAAGGTGAGGAAGGTTTTCTTGCTCAAACAGCTAATTTTCTCTTCCTTCTTGACACAAGCCCAATAAATTTCAGGGAGCGCTGGAGTAATTCTAGTCGAGGTGTTATAATTTGACTGAACACGGTTATTTCCAGGAGTGCAAACACGATAACCTTATTTCATCAGGCTGCAGAGGCAAGAGCGCTGCTGACTGCAATGCGGGGTTGAATTACACTATGATGGCCTAAAAATAGTGGACTCTGTGACTGAATACGTTGCCTTTAATATTTAGACGGGTCCATTGGGAAATATGGTGGGAAATGGCAGCAGTCTGATAGCTCCAAACTCAGTGTTATGTTTACTATTGAAGCCCGAGCAACGCCTGGTGAGATAATTTTCAATTTGGCCTGGCGATGTGATTTTCAATTTGGCAGTGCGAGCACTTGATTTGACCTATTTTTCACAGCAGCCAGTTCTGTGGATGTTCAAGCAAAATTCATGGAAAAGTTGGGGCATTTTCTTTGACAGCCCTCTCGTCCTACACTCCCCCATGCTGTTTCATGCGGTTGGTGTTACCGGCGTAGTGTAGTGGAGCATCTTTGTCCAGGGCAAAGAGAGGGGGGTTGAGCAGCACGGTGTTGTCGTTCTCCATGACGATCCCCTGGTACTCTGTCTCGATCCATGGCTTGTGCTTATTGGCTGAACGGCACAGGGAAGAGACCGAAGAGGCTTTGGGTTAAATGGAGCAATTAGAAGGAACCAACGTGTCTATTTTTAACACTCCATTATGGGTGAGGACATGGCGAGTATCAGAGGAAAAAATACACAATGCAAGTGTGATCACAAGGACACAGTTTAATCACATTCGCTGCATATTTCCCCTTTTTCTCCACATAAAAACCTCCTTCTCTTGTTCACATCAGAGAGCCACTCTCTGCACACCTTCCTGCTTGGCAGTATAATTAAAGCCAGTCAGATTTCACCTTATCACACACAGAGAGGTATATTGCTCATATCAATCAGCCAAACTAGCCTGCCACAGGCGCCGCACAATAAAAAAACAGCCGAATCCAAATCAAATGCCCGGGGTTTACTGTGAATTTAACCTTTAATTGCGAATTAATTATTCATCCTTGTGCTGAATGTTCTGCGCTGAGTGATCAAAGGGCAAGTTAATGAGCCAGAAGGATGACGGTTTTACACCCCAGCAAAGAGCAAAAACAAAAGGCGGAGTGTCTCCCCTCTGTTGTCCTCAATCTCTTTAACGCCGAAGACACAGAGTTTGAAATCAGACAGAAGCACAAGACTTGTGTTTAGCAAATGCTTTGTTGTCTTCACAGTGAATTTTCCAGAAAATCTGCCTGTGTGAGGAGAGTCAACAGAGGAAAATGCTGCTGCTTCTGAATCTGATTCAACTTCTATCGCTTGAAATTTTTCGATTATAGAGCCAATATGACACTTTTCGTACACCTTACTGGAGAATATAAATATGTTTTTCTCAGTGGTGGAAAGTAACTAAGTACAATAGGGCTGCAACCAACGATTATTTTCACTGTTGATTAATCTGTTTATTATTTTCTCGATTAATCGATGAGTTGTTCGGTCTATAAAATATCAGAAAATGGTGAAAAATGACGATCTGTGTTTCCTAAAGCCCAAGATGACGTCCTCAAATGTCTTGTTTTGCCCACAACTCAAAGATATTCAGTTTACTGTCATAGAGGAGTGAAGAAACCAGAAAATATTCACATTTAAGATGCTGAAATCAGAGAATTTTTACTTTTTTTTTCATAAAAAATTATTCAAACCGATTAATCGATTATCGAAATAGTTGCCGATTAATTTAATAGTTGACAACTAATTGATTAATTGTTGCATCTCTCGAGTACAGTTACTCAGTGACTGTATTTAAGTGCAATTTGGAGGTATTTTACTTGGGTATTTCCAATTTATGCTAGGTCATACTTCTACTCCACATTTCAGAGGGAAATATTGTTCTTTTTACTCTGCGACATTTATTTGACAGATAAATCTCAACTAGCTACAATATTAAAATGCTGCTTACACAGTAACACATCAATAATAATAATCGAATAATGTAATATACCACTCTGAAAGAAGTCATTCTGCTGTCTAATGAGTATTAAGTCAAGCTTAATGGGGTATGAAATTGCTCTTTAAGTACATTTTGAGTATTTTTCATTAAAGTATTGCTACTTTTATTTTATTTTTATTCTTTTATTTGACTGGGACAATATATGTAGGCATTTACATTTAAATAAAGAGCAACTGATGCAATGTGTGAAGGACTTTTAGCTAATTTGCAGACCTTGTCGCTGGTTTTACAGTTGAAATGATTAGATGGTTAATCAAGCCATTCAACAGAGAAATAATCAGCAACTATTTTGATCATTTAGTAAAATTTCAAGCAAAAATAACCAACATTTCCTTGTTGCTGCTTCTCAGGTGAGAGGATTTGCTGCTTTACTTCGTCTTATGTGATAATAAAGAGAACGTCTCTGGGTTTTTGTGCTGTTGGTTGTATAAAATAATCAATTTCAGAGCATAAACTGGCCTCTAGGAAACTGAAACAGGTATTTTTCACTATTTTATGACTTTTTTATTGACCAAATGATTCATTGAGTAAATAATCAGCAGATTAATCATTAGGGCTGTCCTCGACCAAGGACATTCTTAGTCGACTAGTCGATTAGTTGTTTAATCGACAGATCTGTGAAGTTTCTCCACAAAGAATCACACAAAGGTACCATATTGTGTTTATCAGAGATGTGCTCATAAGGTTCTTGGGAATAAGTCATTCAGCAAGAAAAAGAAAATTAAAAACGACTAATCGACTAAAGAAATCTTAGTCAAGTAAAACCAAAATTACCAATTAGTCGACTAATTGACTGAGAAGGGACAGCCCTATAAATCAATAATGAAAATAATTGTTAGTTGCAGCCCTATAGCTACTTCTACTTAAGTAAAAGATCTCAACACTTCTTCCACCACAGTTTTTTCTACAAAACACGTTTTTAATTTCACAAAAGAAGCTAAAATGTTGTCAAATGTCCATGAATGGCCAAAAACAAGCTGGAATAAAATAGTCTAAAAATGGCAAGAAAGCATCTGATCACAGAATAAGAGCACAAATCTGAGCAAGCTTTCAATACTCTGTTTCGGTACCAAAAAAAGTAAGTTCAGCCCTAATCAGAGATATTCATCTGCTCCTCTCAAGGTCTAGCCTGACCCCGTTTCCTCCTCCTCCTCCTCCTCGTCCACAGTCCTCTACCATGTCTCTTTTTTGGTCATTTATCTCCCGCCCTCTGTCCCCTCAGTTGATCTCCTCCTCCCCCCGTCCCTCCTCTGCTCTATAGCATTAATCTGAGCATCAGGCCTGTGGATTACATTCGGGATTACAGATTGAGAGGCATCCCATTCCATCTCTCTCTGTCTCTCCTGGCACTTTTCCTCTCTCTGTCACTCTATCGCCCCACGACACTCACCCACCCCTCCTCGTCTGTCTGCCTCCCTCTCTCGCACATGTATACTGTATATACACTGCATATATACATAAACGCTCCGGTATATTGCGCTTTTCCTTTTTCCCTCGTGTCACCTGATCTCACGTACCACCTCTCTCTCTCCACCACCTCCTCCTCCTCCTCCTCCCTCCTTATCGGCCTGCGTCTTTTCGGCCACGTCCTCTCCTGTCACAGCTCCTTCTCCTCTGTCTCTTCTAACATTTCCCCCTGTCTCTCTTTCTCCCCTCTCTCTCTCTCTGACACTCCATCTCCCCTTTTCAAATCTCCTCATCTTCCCTGCATCACTCTCCTCTACCACCTCCTTCTCTGACATTCTCCCTCTCCACGCTGCCTGTTTCGTTTCGCCTTCCCCCAGCATGATAATCATTGGAACAATGATGTTGAATCAGAGTCATGGTTATCCAGGATGATGAATCTGCTACAGAGGAGGAAACAGATTTATCATCCTCTCAAGAGTCACACGCACCATGCACACACCGGATCACGAAACACGAAATGTAAAAACACGTATGTCTTTTTCTATAATGAAGATCAAATGAATACACTCACGAGGGAGAGCAATATAAAGTCATCAGGAGCATTTCAGGGCAAAAGCAGCCATGGCCTCTATATACCCGAGCACCTTGACAGGTCTGCGTGCTCCCATGGCGATGTCAACCATCATCTCAACACTTCACAATTAACAGTCAAAATGATTGAGGAACTGACCTTTGTTGCTATTGGCAACCGAAGTCAAGCAAAGGAGGAAGAAGGAGAGAAAATTCATTCTGTCCATCTGAGGGAGGAAAGGAAAGGTATAGAGGGGGCAACAGGGTGGGGTGAGGAATATACAGTTACATGCATCAACAACTGATCAGCAGGTATAGAGAGAGAGAGATCAGGCCTATCAGATGCAAGAAAACGCAACTCAAGTGTCATGTATGTAACCTTTGGAGGCCTACGTAGGTACGAGAGACCCTACATGATGAACTCAATTTGGTGCTGCATATTGATTCAGCATGAATAAAACCAATAATCCATAATTGTTCCTGCCTTCCTTTTCCTGACTGACAAGCTTGCAGATAATGGAGCATACACATACCTGGTCGTGATGTGTGTATAGCCTATATATATATGTGTGTGTGTGTGTGTGTCACTAGAATAGGTTTTGCATGTGTAGGCTGTTTGGGTGTTTTCCCATGTTTTAATTGTGGTTTATGATGAACTCAATTTGTTGCTGCATGTTGAGTCAGCATGAATAAAACCAATAATCCATAATTGTTCCTGCCTTTTCCTTCAAAAATCAGACTTGCAGATGATGGAGCATGCACATACCTGGTCGTGATGTGTGTATAGCCTATATATGTGTGTGTGTCACTAGATGGTAGGTGATAGATGATGAGGTTTTGCATGTGGCAGTGTGGGTGTTTTCCCATGTTTTAATTGTGGTTTGTTAGGTTAAAAAAAAAAAAGAGAAACGCAGCTGCTGTCTTGTGGCCACAACTGAAAAATGAGTCCTTGGGGTTTTTTTTTTTTTTTTTCATGCTCTCATTGACATAACAAGCCTCTACGTTTTTCCACCACTGCTGCAGTCCTTCATAGGGACAACATACTATGTAGATTACATGGGAATATATAAAACAGATTCACAGGTTGTTCAGGCTACACACATACACATCCATCCAAGAGCAGAGAAAACATGCTATGCGACAATAATCAGGCTGGTATTGACACACATTACCACATTGGTGCTGCCTCATAGTCGTGTAGAAGAGCTTGCACACACTATAGAGCCAGAGGAGAGGAAATGTCGCAGAAATGCAAGCTGAATTTGCCATTTACCGTGGTGGTGAGTTGCGGTGATGCTCCTGGTTGGTACCCAGCCTCTGAGGCTCGCGCAGCATCCGCCTCTCACGCCCCTGCTGCTCGGCTCCTCTTCAGGCTGGAAACACAAACCTCCAGGTAGAGAGGAGATGGAGAAGGAGAAGGACACACAGAGACAAGTCTCTTCACACAAGCAGCTGGAGAAGATGACAAGGATGTATTTATATATCACCCTGTGACGTTAGATTCGGTGATGATGGAGGAAGAAGATGGAGAGAGACCGATGGATGCCCTTGTTTTTTCTGCTCTATACGGAGGAGGAGAGAAAAAACTGGTGGGAATATTACGCTGCGTCTCCTCCCTCTGAGCGTTTCTTAACCCGCCCACACTGCGTCCTTCTCTCTCTCTCTCTCTCTCCATCTCTCTCTCTCTCCACCAGACTGCTGCTCTGGCTGTTTTCTGCTGTTGAACGCACATTGAGAGTGACTCAGACCCCAACACAGCAATTCATCTCATCACGTTTGTTCTCAGCTCAGAGGCCTGCTTCACTGACAACCCTTCTTCCTCATTTATTATAGCCTATTATATATATTAATCTCCTCTTTTTTTATTCCCTCACTGCTCAAGCTTCACATCACCACACTGCAAAATGACGTCATAGCACCTCTTTTGCCCTGTGCCACATGAAGGCATGATGGGACACACACATATACAAACAAGTCCTTGCTTGAAATGCAGCATTTAATTAATGAACATTATAAAATTGTATTTGAAAATCACTCCCCATCCACCCTCCCCAACTAAAAAAAAATTAAAAAAATCCATCCCATGTTTTCTTTTCCTTTGTACATTTGGTAGTAATAAGGCAAAAAAAAGTAGTCTCTTGCCATGAATGAATGAATGAATGAATGAATGAATGACTTTATTTCGAACATAAAAATAAATAAAAACAGATACAAAATAATGACAAACAAAACAAGAGTAATAGTGTCCGAAAAGGAGAAGTAAAACTTTCCCTATACCCCTTTCTCACTTCTTCTCTAGTAACTCATATATCACAGCATGATAATACAATATAATATAATATAATGTAACATACTATAATATAATATAACAATATAATATAATATAATATAATATAACAATATAATATAATATAATACAATAAGTATCACAGATTTATTTACATCCCAAATTAAATATATATTAACAGCATCCCAAGTTTATTTACAACCCACATATCCATCCGGAGTTAAAAAAGTAGATATAAACCAACCCTTATCACAACTCTTCCTCAACCATATACCTCCCAGAAATATCTTTTTTTATAGCTTTTATATATATTTGTGCTTCGCTTCAACCCATCAAACACACATACTCTTCTTTGTTGTACGGACACAATGCTTTTTAAAATTAAATTTTCCCCTTAAATTAAAACCCCCCTCCTCCCTGTCACAAAGCATTTTTTATTATATTGCCCGGAAGTGACTTATATGATGGGACACACACATACAAACAAGAAGTCCTTGCTTGAAATGCAGCATTTTAATGAACATTATAAAATTGTATTTGAAAATCACTCCCCCCCCTCCCTCCCCAACCCCCCCGCCAAAAAAAAAATCCATCCCAAGTTTTCTTTTCCTTTGTACATTTGGTAGGAATAAGGCAAAAAAGTAGTCTCTTGAAATAGCAATTCACATCAATTAATAATCACCATGTCATGTATAAATATTACTAAAATCTGGGCTGTTGCTACAGTGAGGTTCGTCCTGTGTGGCGTCAGCGAGAGGACGGCGTTCCTCCAGCATGCCATGGATCAGACAATCCAGCCCCCCACCCCAACAAAATGTTTTAATTAAAACAAAATAAAGAAGCATTCCCACAGTGGGATGAGATGCTTCTACTTCACACGCCACCTTTTTAAATACCACCTGCTGTTACAAACAGAAGCAGGTCATAAAGTGAAACACTTTTTTTGTTTCTTTTACTTCCAGTTCAAAAATGAGACAGTTCCTCCATTCAAAAAAACCTATTTATGGAGATTTAAAGTGAATATCAGATGAACCCAAACGATTTGACTGTTGTGAGTGTATGGTCGGGCAGTGTGCAAGTCTCCTTCTGAAGTTATTCACTTTCACGCCTGTGCATTTCAGAGCTGAGGGCCGAGGGCTTGAATCACGGCAGACAGAGGAATGGAGTAGACCGAACAGAGGGAGAGGAGGAAACATGGCAAGAAAGAAAACAGAGAACAATGCAAACTATTTCATGAAACTGTATCCCAAAGCTACAAAATGTTCTTTTTCATAAAAGCTGTTAAAACTCTATAAAATCAAGTCTTTTTTTCATCACAAATCAAATGAAAACCAAAACAAATGTACTGTAAAAACATTCATTAATACAAGGCCATTTTGAGTTGGGGATTAGTGTACAGTGTGTGATTTACAGTGCTTGTATAACCACTGGCAGCCATTTTCAAGAAACACCCCCCCCCCCCCGATTATTATTATTATTAGAATAATTTGTCTTTTGCAGAAAGCATTTTTTTTTTATTATTACATTAGAAAGTGCCACATACGCTGGCGCTGTGCTTAAACCTCCTGTGAAATCTTGCCGCTGCTGCTAAATGGGGGTGGCAGACATGAGAGAGAGAAATGAAACATAAAAGAAAAGACATCGGAGCCAATGGCAGACTCTGAACCCGTGACTGGTGAGTGCAATTCTGTGTCGACAGCATGTAAGTCTCTCAAGTTCTGCAAGTCCAACATTTCTTTACAAAAAAAAAAAAAAAAAACAACAACAGGAAATCGCCCCTGATTGGCTCACAATTACCCCATGTGGCACGATGGTCATTTCCTGTAAACATTTCTCCAAATGTTTATAAAAACACCCTTCCCATTTAAAACACAAAAATATATAGAAATTTATTTTTACATGGACATATATATTACTAAAGGCCTTAAAATATTTTCCATTCTGCTCCTTGAAAGTCACAGTTCCCTTCAGTGGATATTTAGCCTTAGACGGACCTGGAAGGAAACGGAAGAAAACAAAATGTTACTCACAGCTCGTCATTTAACAACATTATATCTGAAACACAAAGGCAAAACATAAAAAGGCCTGGACTTGCTTACCATGCCGAGTCTTAGTACCAAGATTTAATCCTGCTTTGTTGGGCTCCGTTCTTTCTTAGGCACCAGCGCCTTACGGAGGTATGGCATGATTAAAAAGGCTACGAGGAAGAATACGTGACCACAGAAGTAGATGGACGAATACACCTGAAAAACAAAAAAGGTGACAAAACAGTCAAATTAAAATCCAGATTTAAACACATCCTAATGTTATGATGACACCTACTCTGTCTATATCTCACCTGTCTACCTGTCACCACCAGAGAGTTTCCTGCCTTTGTCGATCACCTGACCCTGCTGCTCTCCCTCAATCTCTTGTCAGGTCACAAATGTCCCTCAACGAGCTCCAGTGTATAAATACCAGACGCTTTCTCACTCCCAGTGGCCAGACCAGCTAAGTAGCTCACCTGACAGATTGTTCCACCCATTTCTGTTCCAGGTCATGAAAATCTGTTATCCTCTTTTTCATGTTTAAGACTCTCTTTGTTATTGCGGAGCAGTAAACTGTCTTTAAGGTCATTTTCAGGAAGACAACAGCTTTGCCTGAAAACACTCAGTCCCTTCATTCTTTTCAATGCAATGTCATCTGGCAAAGCACTGCGTCGTCCAATTAAACGTTTGCATGTGAACTTTCCTGGTTGGCATATTTCCGTTGTTTACTCTATCTGGCAAAATATTGTATTACAATATAATATTATTACGCACAACATTATTGCATGTCTGTTGCTTTTCCTGAGGTTTCTCCCATTTTCCACATTAAAGCTTAAGTCCGTAACTTTGAGCAAATATCATAAAAGGCTATTTTTATAAACTGTCACTACCCTGACAGCAGTACATGAGACAGATTATCTGTTCCTTCTGGTCCTCCTGTACTCCTAATGGCATTTGCAAAAATTTCACCGTGCCGGAACAAAAACAACCAATGAGAGCCGAGCAGTCTCTAAAGCAGCTGTCAATCTGCTCGCTAAACTCGTGAACTCCAATAAAACTGTCAAACTAGGCAACGCTGATGAAATATGAATCAATATGGTTACTGTAATGCCTATTTCTCGCCTCAAATGTTTACAGAAACATCTTGTAGTGTACTGTTTAGCTGTTAGTTTAACAGTCGAGCCACAACCAAGCACTTTCTCATGTTACAGCTAAACAGTACACCACAAGATGTTTCTGAAAACATTTTAGGCAAGAAATAGGCATTACAGTAACAGAATATTGACTCACATTTGATCAGCGCTGCCTAGTTTGACAGTTTGATCAGAGTTTGTGAGTTTTGCGAGCAGTGATTGACAGCTACTGTAGAGACTCCTCGGCTCTGATTGGTTGCTTTGGCGCTGTGAAATCTTGCAAATGCCATTAGGAGCACCGGGGGACACAGTGGAACATGACTTTTGTTCACTGATTATCTGTCTCATGCACTACTGACAGGATATAGTGACCGCGTAATAGAAATAATGTTTTTATCATATTTGCTCAAAGTTACTGACTTCAGCTTTAAAAAGGCACAATGACTAGACAAAAACGCAACATTCAAAGTTGGCCCTTCCTCAATGGCTCAGCGAGAGTTACGGTGCCGGCCAGCAGGTGAAAGCCAGATTCACTTGTTTCGCCTCAATATATTTGCGTTTTTTTGGCACTGCGTCCGCCATTTTCATAACTTCCTCTTGGATGCCTGTTTACTGTCATCTGGTCGCTCTGTTTTTATAGAGGTTGAAGCCCAGAAATGTTCCAAACACAGCAAAAATAATAAAAGAAGAGAGAATATACAGGTAGAGGGCAGGGTCTCTGCAGACACACACACCACCACACACTTCTAGTGGGTCTTACGTGATGATTGAAAGGGAGTCTATACATTGTTTTTCTTTTTAGGAAAATCCTACTCATTGTACCTTTAAACATTTTTTGGGGACGTTTATCCTTATTGAAATGAGGGACCGAGGATAGACGGCGTTTTATGCTGTATATATTGTAAAGCCCTGTGCCAAATGTGTGATTGTGTTATTGGGCTGTACAAATAAAACTGACTTGACTTGGCTTGATCTGTCATGATGCAATATAAAATGATTGCCTGCCTGATAACTCTCCAGAGCTGTAAAATACCCTCTCATAGTATTATAAACAGCTGCGCAGTGTTATGATATCTGACTCTTGGCTCTATTACTCAAATTGGTCTTCACTGCTTACCATCACATCGCAAATGGTCACAAACTGCAGATTCCTAAAGGACTCTTGCATGCTCTTGCATAGGTAGCCAGTATGGTGTTTGTTTGGATTACTTACACATTGTCAACAATGAGAGAGAAGATAATGACCTCATATTGCAAATCAAAGCTTGCATGTTGCAAATTTGGTGAAATGGGATTGTATTTCAACACCACTGGGTATTACTTTAACGTAGAGCCGTTTTCAGTCTGAACACCTGGTAATTAAAACTGTCGTCTGCATGTGGGTTCTCTTCCCTGTTGTATCAAACCTGGAATATGAAACCCGAAGGTTAACGTTACAATAGAGAGCGACCATGTTTATCCAATGATCTCGGAGAGTCGTGTGTGTTACCTTGAACCATTTGTCATAGGTGAAGAGGCAGAATGGCACTAGGGGGTAGCCCATGAAGAGCCAGTGGATGAACTGCTGGACTACATAGATGAGGGGGTAGAGTGCGCTGTTGGCCAGCTTCGACAGCGAGGGACTGTCCCTCACTAGTGCCAGGGCCTGTCACACACACACACACACAGACACACACACAGACACATATTCCATAATGATTAGGGTAATACAATAAAACAACAGTTATATAATAAACTAATGCCAAATAGTGACTGTAGTCAATATTTAATTACAAGTACATTAAGCAGCGAGGTGCTTTTGATCAATGATATTTAATAACAAGAGACTGTCTCTTGTTAAAAAGTAAAACAATTGCTTTATATGATGCAGACAAAGCCCAAAGTCAGCTTTTATTGAGAAAATAAGCATAATACAAATGTTAAACAACAAATTTACCACTACAGAAATAAATACCCAGATGGATTGAACTTCCTGCACATAATTATCTTAAAGAGGACATACCATGCTCATTTCAGGTTCATACATGCATTTTGGGTTTCTACAAGAACATGTTTACATGCTTTAATGTTCAAAAACTAGGGCTGTCAATCGATTAAAATATTTAAATTACGATCAATCGCATGATTGCACTTCTTTTTTATCTGCTCAAAATGTACCTTAAAAGGGAGATTTGTCAATTATTAAATACTCTTACCAACGTGGTGGGAAAATATGTTGCTTTATGCCAACATATGTATATATTTATTATTGGAAATCAATTAGCAACACAAATATTGTCCAGAAACCCTCACAGGTACTGCATTTAGCATAAAACATATGCTTTCATACTATTCATAACATGGCAAACTGCAGCCCAACAGGCAACAACAGCTGTCAGTGTGTCAGTGTGCTGACTTGACTATGACTTTCCCCAAACTGCATGTGATTATCATAAAGTGGGCATGTCTGTAAAGGGGAGACTCGTGGGTACCCATAGAACCCATTTTCATTCACATATCTGGAGGTCAGAGGTCAAGGGACCCCTTTGAAAATGGCCATGCCAGTTTTTCCTCGCCAAAATGTAGCATAAGTTTGGAGCGTTATTTAGCATCCTTCCCGACAAGCTACTATGACAGTGTATCAATGGATTCCTTAGTTTCATATTATACCAGTATCTTCACTCTAGCTTTAAAACCGAGGCTGCTAGAACCTCCGAAAGATCAATTCCGTTAAAGAAATTAGTGGCGTTAAAACTAATTTGCGTCAATGCGTTATCTCTTAACTTTGACAGCCCTATCAAAAAAACATTATTTTGCTTATACTGTCTGTCTGAATAGACCTGTATTAACCCTCTGTCTCACAGCCCTCTGTTTTAGTGCCCCTCTATTTAAGACCCCCTCCTGAAAAAGCCCAGTCTGCTCTGAATGGCTTGTGAGAAAAATACGGTGCACCTTTGCAAAAGTAGTTCTCAAGCTGTAGGTGATATATTCCAATGAGCCTGCATGTGACATAGGAAGGGGAGCCAAATCTGAACAGCTTGTTGAATCTTGTGTTTTCTGATCCAGGCAGCCCACAAAAAACTGACTGGGTTGTCATATTTCACAGTTTTATAGGTTGGTCGGCACTCCAGATACCCAAATGTATGAGCACAGGCACTGAAAAAGTGAGTTTTTCATGATATGTCCCCTTTAAGGCTACCCATCTCCACACCCTGCCCTGTATCTGTCATGTACCTGTCTCTCTACGGTGATAATGAAGAACTCCATGGAGAAGCACAGGATGTATCCAGAGTGAAGACCATGCCAAATAGTGAGAAAGAGGAGTGTGGCCACATGAGACAGGGCCTTATTGCCCAGGAACTTCAACCGTTTGAAGACATGTCTTAAAAAAAAAAGAAAAGAGAAAAAAATAAGTCAAGAGTTATGGATTGTTTCTTTGAGACTAGAAATCTGGATAAGGGAAGTCAGAGAAGCATAATGCAACAGCTATCACTGCCTACATGGTAAGCACTCACTCACCTGGAAGTTGTTGTTGCATAGCAACTGAGGTTATATTAAAACATTTCAACAACTTTACATCCTCTTCAAGGGTACTCATCAATTCAATGCTGGGCCAGACTTTGTGTTACAGTATCTTAGAAAAGTGCTCACACAATGTGCTTTCAACAGGGTGCTTTTGTTTTCTTACAGCACACCACTGACAAGCTGCAGTATGAGCTGTAGAGAGCAGGGTCAGACAATAAGTACATGAAGTACTACTGCTTAAAAGCCTTTGCTCGTGGCCTTTAAGGCATCAGTATGCTTCAAAACAAAGTGTTTGTTAGATCATTGATCATTACACACACACACACACACACACACACACACACACACACACACACACACACACACACACACACACACACACACACACACACACACCTTTCTGACGTCCAAACTGGGAAGATCATTTTTGTAACCTTCAGAAACCGAAAATCTGACAAGCAAATTCTTCTTAAAAAGGCACAGAGGTGAGAAAGTATGCAGGATTCAAACTTCTCTCTCAGGCTCCCTTTTGTCATGCTTCACAGTTCACACAACTCGGTGTGTATAACTGACTCTTTGATTCATGCTTTGCTTCTTTCCTCTCTCTAGGACAACTGACTTTTCACCCTACCTTTGAATGTGGCCATTTGGAAGCTATAAACGGTATTTCAGACGGCACTTAATACAAACTAGCTTGTTTGAAGGATACCGACCCCTTGAGGAGCTTCTGCATATATCAAACACTGTCCTCATACTAATTAGTCATGCCTCTCTGATTCACACTGGTCTCTTCCCTTCTGTAGGCTGTATAGATATATATATATATATTGGACAGAACTAACAAAACCCCAGAACAAAATGGAAACCTATCCAGCCCTAAACAGGCGGCACACTGTGGCAACCGATTTGACCACAGCTTCTGATAGAAAACAGAAATAAGAAAAATATTCCCAGAGCTCCTCTATCTGAGAGACTTGGAGAGAGGGCCCCCGTCTCTTGTATCTCACAGCCCCTCTGTCTCACATCCCCACTGTCTCACATCTCACAGCCCCCTGTCTCACGTCTCACAGCCTCCCCGTCTCGTATCTCACAGCCCTGTCTCACGTCCCCCTGTCTCACGTCCCCCTGTCTCACATCCTCCTGTCTCATGTCTCACCTCACATACCCATGTCTCACATCTCACAGCTCTCTGTCTCACGTCTCACAGCCCTCTGTCTCACAGCCCTCTGTCTCACATCTCACATCCGCCTGTCTCATGTCTCACATCCGCCTGTCTCATGTCTCACATCCGCCTGTCTTACATCTCACATACCCATGTCTCACGTCTCACAGCCCCCAGTCTCACAGCCCTCTGTCTCACATCTCACATCCGCCTGTCTCATGTCTCA
>CAKAOI010031451.1:0-29974 GCA_916701655.1 Sebastiscus albofasciatus | reverse complement strand
CACAACAAAATATATAATGTTAGCGAAGCCTTTCATAACAAGTAGCCCTTTAAGATGTAACAAACACACTCTCACCTGTCTGCAGGCGGTGTGTTGGACAAACACACTGCGTCTCTGTGCAGCAGCAGGTCATTGAGGACTCTGGTCTGGGCCGAGGTCTCCTCGTCACAGTTCTCCTCATCGGGGACGTTCACGATGTGGTCTCGCATCTTACAGCCCTGAACAACACAAACACATTTAACATCTCTCAGCCACAAACATATGAATGAAGTCAATTAACTCCTGCATTCATGTTAGAACGAGCTGTTCCTTTTCTGTTTTCCTCTCTTTATTGTACACTCTCTTTGTCTCGCCTACCAAGAAAACAACTGTAGTAGAAAATCTATCAATTAGTTCTATTCTGTAGTAAACACAACAATGCTACATCACTGACAAATCCCTATAGAGGAGCATGTGATCACTATTGAAAATGTAGGTTACACCATCCATCGTATATCAGGCCTTGTCCACATGTAGACAGGTATTTGTATGCAGCTTTTTCTATGTGTTTTGGCCTTTCATCCACCCAAACAGCATCTTAGGTCACTGAAAACAGAGCTTTTGTAAAACTCCGGCCAGGGTGAAGATTTTCAGTTTCAGTTTTTGGCTTGTAACAGAGTAACAGAGTGTGCGCTGTTATCTCCTTTGTGAGGCGTCACTAATGAGGCTACATGTCGTGAAAGGCGGCATAAATACATCAATGAACGGTGGCCATGGCCAAATAACCTGCTAACAGGACTTTTTACATAAATGTACAGTTACTCTTCCACTATATTGAGGAACACAGGTGTCAGAATGCGCTACGGAGGTCACTGCTATTTATCCAATGCAACACTCCCACGACACAGACCCCGCTGACAACGTCACCAGTGTGTGTGTGTCCATACCTTGGGCATACCGGAGGGGTCAAAGCGGAGAACCCTCTGGTTGCAGCAGGGGTAGACTCCTGCACCGTGCCAGCCTTTCTCAGTACCCATACCAGGATACAGCACGCTGTCTGGGTGGTACTTACAATGGGTCAGCTCTGCACACACAAACACCTACACACACACACACACACACACATACAAAGAAACTCTTTAGGTGGGGGTGAATACATTTAGTCATAAGTGCTCAGGTTTATTGCGTAACACAAACACACACCTGTTGGCATCGGGAGCAGGTGAGGTAGTTGATGGTACCCCAGATCCTCCAGTAGACCAGGACCCAGGACTTGAGCTCCTCATACAGACTGCTGATGTATTCATGCACATCCCAGCTCTTCTGTCTGCACGCACACAGTTAAATGGGATATATTTCTGTTCTCCACGTATTATTGCTGACAGCTACACAAATACAGGAGAACTCTGAGTACATGGCTCTTGTCCATGTTGTGTAGGACGTTGCTGTAATACTTAGTGTGCGTGTAGATGATCTCTCCGCGAGCATCGATGTTGATTTTCCCTGGAACGCAAGAAATCTTCCTCTCAGTGTCTTTGGTCAGCATCTTCAGGCACAGACCACACCTGGGATTAAACACACATGTGACACATAGTGAGACTGACGCTAATAAGAGAACAAGAATCAAGGTAAGAGAAAAACTGTAGCTAATGTTTATGAACGCCTGCAGCTTTAACGGTGTTGCTAAGCAGCGAGGCTGCTGCTGCTGCTCACCTGTAGAGAGTTGAGGCGTTTCCCGGTGAATCTCTGCTCTGGTAGTTGGGATCGAAGAGACGCTCGATTTTCTTCTGAAACAATTTGCTTTGAAGGGGAAATAAAATGTTTAAAATGGGATACCTAGTTGCTTTTGCAGTTTCTTTTACAAGTACAACACCAATATTCTGCATTCCCATCTCGTCACCTTTTGAACTTGTCCTTTTTGTCCCTGATGTCGTCGGCCTCGTTGTGGTTGAAGAGTTCGGCGATGCGCGTCGCCAGGTTGCTGTTGATGCAGTTCATGTTGCAGGGCGTAGCCACGATGGCGCTCATGTGTTTGTGGCAGTACTGGATGCACTCCTCCACCTGGATACGGACGAACATACACCACTAAAAAACCTTTCACAGTAATTGTAAATTTTCAGTGATCCTGCATAAATACTAATCAAACACTACTTTATCATTAACTCTTCTTACAGAGCAGTGGTGAGAAAATGTACTGCAATCTGTCTACATAACTCTTAACATCCATGCAACATCAATTTAACAGAGCTCTGTGTGTGGGCCTCTGGTTTTTCCTGGACTAGGAGAGATTAGCAATCATCAGTTGTGAAACATAAACACATTTACTGGTAGATATTGTTGGGAATATGTTGTTGCCAGGCCATATATTATGAATACGTTTTAATACATCTGAAAAACAAAAGGCCCGAAGAAGCACACCACCACACCTAGCGTCACACGTCACAACACTTACTAACGTATCCATCTTCAAGAACTCGGAGGAGATCAGGATTGAGATCACATTGCTGGGCTCTGTAACCGACAAACACCACGTGACCAACCACGCAAACCGACAAACAACACAGAACACGCAGCCAGTGACCCACCAAACACACACCACCACGTTTAGTGACCGATAAATCAAGCACCGTCCACGGATTTACACAAACACTACTGCTCCCATGTGTAAGAATGTGATATTTATTATTATTATAGTTTTACAGTTTGTTTTACCGAGGCGGGGTTTGTCCTTGTTTCCCTCTCCGGCAGAGTTCCTCCTGACGTAGTTCATGAGCCAGTCGAAGATCTGCACGTCGCAGTGGACGGAGATGTCCACCTCCTCCCACCTCTGGGGGTCCACGGACAGGTACTCAGCGAAGTAACGCATCTCTTTAACCAGAAGATCTCTGGGACACGTGAAGTCCTGCTTCAGGTTCTTGGTCTCATCACACACATGGATGACCATGTTGGGACTGCAGGAAACAAGTTCAAATCCATTACTTGAAAAGAATATACCTGGCAGATTTTTTATACAAGGTGGAGTTTTATTTAAAGATAAAGCAAGTGTGTACGTACGTGTAAGGAATCATTGTGCATTTTTGTTTCACAGCTATGGGAAACAGCCCTTTGTAAAGACCGAGGAGGAGTTGTCAACACTTACTCTCGTGGCTTCTGAGGTTTGTCGTCCTCCTCTGCTGAGACTCGTCTCTCTTTCTTCTCCACAGAATCAGCTCTTCCTGTGGCCCTCGATTTGGAGCCTGCTGACACCAGCAGAAAAACATACTCTGAATCCAGTTATCAAACATTAACCATCAACGCTACAGCTACACATGCTTTAGCAAAGTGTCGTACTGCTCTAAAATATTAGCTTTCAGTAGTCTACTAGCCTGAGAACATTTCTATTAAAGCTAGAGTTAGTAATGTTCTTCAAAACATTTTTTTATTATATTTGTTGAAATTCTCTTTAAATACCAACAGCGATCAATAAATCAAATGCTCTGTCGCAGGTCTTGCATCGTCCTGAAGATGTTTATTTCACAACAATGACCCGCTAGCTGTACATTATCCCGCTTATTACACGGCTATTTACTTAAGAAATCAGTAATTTGACACAAAAATGATCCTCCAGAGTCTGACATCAGAACTGCGTTCATAGCAACGGTCTGTTATACATAGCAACGGTCTGTTATACCTAGCAACGGTCTGTTATACATAGCAACGGTCTGTTATACCTAGCAACGGTCTGTTATACCTAGCAACGGTCTGTTATACATAGCAACGGTCTGTTATACCTAGCAACGGTCTGTTATACATAGCAACGGTCTGTTATACATAGCAACGGTCTGTTATACAGTACATAGTAACGGTCTGTTATCCATAGCAACGGTCTGCTATAAAGAAATATCAGTCTGTAGAACGCCATAATTGGCCAATCAAATCGAGTTTTCAACAAGGCCATGTAATAGTGCAATTTAATACCTGTTTCACCATCATACCGACCAAAGTATGACGGTTATCTGACCTGTGACTTTGCTGCTGCTCTGGCTGCTTCCTGTCTCCACCACCTCCCCGGTGTCCAGCAGCGCGGTCAGCCCGTCTGAAGGCGAGGTGCTTCCTTCTGTCAGGGAGTTACATTGGTTGTCCACATGAAGAAATCCCCCTGAGCTCTTCAGCTCCTCAAACCGACGGGCACACTGTAAGACCACATCAGTACCACCATATTATTTCTTAACAACAAGCCAGGCCTCATGTTTCTAAACCATGGAATGACTGATGGATGGGATCACTGGACAGGTGGAGGGGTGGATGGATGGATGGAAGCAATCATAGTTACCCAGCATTCCCAGTTACCTCCTTGGGAGTGAATCCTGGAACCAGCTTGGCCACGTTGTCCCAGTTTATGGGCTGGGGGACTCCCCACAGAGAGCCCAGCACCATGTCCAGAACCAGGACGTTGTTGTCATAGGGGAAGTTGTTGTTGTCCGAGCAGAAGCGGCTCATTTCTGCAGAGAGACAAGAAACAAATAACTCAGCAATGAATGCCTACATCTGATCGATCATCACAAAGTAGAGTTAAAATGATTGGTTGGTCAACAGAAAATGAATTGGCAACTATTTTAGTAATTATGATAGTAAAAGTGGGTTTGGACAGTTTGTTGGGTTAAAGAAATTTTGATGGGTATCTTTTATTGTACCATTTTATAGCCAAGTTGTTTAATCAAGAAAATAATCACATCAATAATGAAAATAATAGTTAGTGTTAGCCCCTGTTACCCTGGTATTAATACTGAAATTTCAAGACATATTCTTATTTAATTCATATTCATACTATAATTGCATTTATATTTGACACACTTTTTGTATTTACTTATTTGCACTGTGGTCATATGTTATATATTGTGTGTCTTTAATGCACATATTTCTACATATTTCTTATATTCTGATTTCTATTCTTATTTTTATCATTTGCTTATATTTCTCTACATATATTGTGTTATATAATAATAATAATAATAAAAATAAATCTTGTTTGGTGGCACCTTTCAGGACACCTTACAAAGATAAAATAAATACTCAAACAGATAAAAACAACATTATTGTAGCATTATGTACATAGTTTACATGTTATACATTATCATATGTGGGGTATTGCATCAATACTGATTAATGAATACCTTGAGAATGTGCATTTTTACATACATTTGCTGAAACATTAGTATAATATGAATCCATGGCGCGTTATGCAATAGAGAAACTTATCGGTGATGCTAGAGCATTAATACTGCAATTTCAAGAAATATTCTTATTTAATTCATATTCATACTATGATTGCATTTATATTTAACACGCTTAATAGATCCCACTTCTCAATATTTTGTATTTACTTACAGTATTTGCAGTGTGGTTATATGTTATATATTGTATGTCTTTTATGCACATATTTCTTATATTATCATTTCTAGTCTTATTTTTTATAATTTGCTAATATTTCTCTACATATATTGTGTAATATAATAATAATAATAATACAAATTTTTCTGTAACTGTAATGTCCCAATTTTCTAATTCTGATAATCCAAATTATGAAGCAATAAGCAGCCATACACAAAATATTAATATATTATCATATGTGAGGTATTGCATCAATGCTGATTAATGAATACCTTGAGAATGTGCATTTTTACATGCATTTGCTGCTGATACATTAGTATAATATGAATCAATGGTGAGTTATGCAATAGAGAAACTTATCAGTGATGCTAGAGGCCGAGTCATCCTCTATCCTCCTCCTGCTGCATCAACATCACATGCTTTTAGGTCACATTAAATCAGTTTGTTCTCTACATTTTATAGGTTAATTCAAACAGCAGGGAGAATCAGATATGGTTGACATACTTATCTGGTGTCAGAGATGTTCCTTCCCGTCGTCTGGTACAGTAAACTAGGCTGGTGCTTGTTTTATGTCATAGTGGATGGATGATGATGGTGCTGATGCTGCGGTGGTCCTCTGCTACCGGCTAGCTAGCTAACTTTGAGGGATCTGCTGCCTTCAGGTACGCCTCGGAAACTCCTAATCACAAAACTCCACACAACCACAGTAGCTCCTTTCGCACAGTATTGCTCAGATGTTGATGGTGCTGCTATTTTCTTCGAATTAATTGTAAGTACACACAACCATAAACAACTTAGCATCTTTTGTACTATTAAGTACTATTTCCAAGGTTTACCTCCTGAGACCCAGCCCACTGACATGTGTCCTCTGTAGTGGACAATTTGTCCACATGCATATCCTCTATTTTTGACCTACTCTATCAACCACTGGTGTATTGTAAAGAGGACATTCTAGGCTTTCCAGTGATATGGCATGTGTTGTTTTTTGTTAATCAATTTTAATGTATTCTTGGTTTAATATCACTCTACAGCTATTCATTTTTTAGTCTTTTCACACTGAAATAGTCCTGTAGTCCACTTCAGTGGACAATAAAAATAGAGTTTAACAAGCCTAAATTATTAAGATTTTCTTTTAACCCTAAATAAGAAGTAAATCGCAAAAAAAGTAATTGGAAGACACTTTTTTGGTTAAAGCTCAATTTCACCCATAACTACAGTATTTCCGAGTAGTCACTGAAGGCAGCATTAGCTTCAATCAGCTAGTTAGCATTATGAGCTAGCAAAGTAACGTCTAAAGGCTACTTATCAAAGGCTTTTAAGCTCAGTAGCACGGGAAAATGTTATCGACAAGCTAGACTGTCCAAATACAAACTTATCAGTCAAATATTAAAATAATTTAGACAAATAAACGCGGTTTGATGAACTAGTTCCGTCGTTATCTGCTGACTTGTCACCGTTGTCGCAACACTGCAGCAGGTTGCTAGGCGTCCTGTTGCTTAGCGACAGAGGCCGTAAATCCAGAGTTTCTGCCATCATCAATTTTTCATCATCAGTCCTCATCCTTTTCAAAAAACTAAATAAAGTTAAATGAAACAATATCATAATAATATTAACACAATAAAACCTAAATCTAAACAAAGTAAGCTCTCTTGGCCTTTGGGTTAACTTTTGTATCTCGTGTATGTATTTTTGTGTGTTTTGCTATTTTAAAGGTCCCATATCGTGCTAATTTTCAGGTTCATACTTGTATTTTGTGTTTCTACTAGAACATGTTTACATGCTGTAATGTTAAAAAAAACTTTATTTTTCTCATATATCTCTAAATATGCCTGTATTTACCCTCTGCCTGAAACGCTCCGTTTTAGTGCATATCAACGGAATTGCGTTGCTAGGCAACAGCTTGGGTCCATGTTTACTTCCTGTCAGCTGATGTTATTTACATACACTGCAACAAGAAATAAACTGGGACACATTTAGAGTGTTCACGTTTAAAACCATGTAATGATCTAAATATTGTATATTTGTGACATCACAAATGGACAAAAATCCTAACGGCTTGTTTCAAATGCACAATTTCTGAATACGGGCTGTATTTCTCCATATATTGAGCGTTTTGATAGTTTAACAGTATTTATACAGCACTTAAAACCTGCTTTATAATATAAAAGACTCAAAAATCTCACTTTATACAAAATGGGATATTTAAAGCCTCCTGTGGACAAGTGTTGAAAATTAGCATTTCACTACGAACATTAAATACAGTGCACCTAGTCCTTGTGCATAAATGTATGTTACAATAAACTTTTGAGGTCTTACTGATGTGAAACCCCTGCTATTACTATGATTTACTACTTTATAATCCATCTTCCCACACAATGGGCAAAACATGATTTTTAAAAAATATTTATTTTCAAAATAATTATATTAAATATTTACAAAATTACTTTTTGTAACTAACTGACAGCTGAACACGTGCAAACGAGCCTCTTCTCATTCTGATTTTGCTTCACAAAGAAGACAATGCGGATCAGGCAGCCTACAAGTGAGGGCAAAAACCAAATAACATCATCATGCGTTATCAAACAAATTACTCTGGCTTTGTCCTTACACCGTCAGTATAGAGATGATGCATCAGTGCTCCTCATTAACTTAAACATTAAACTGATTCTTGTAATTGAACAATATCAAGATAATACATCTTAAATCAGACATGATCTTAAGAACAGCAGTGTACCATATTTAGAGAATACACAAAACCGTCTTCTTGTACAAGAAATGTAAGGATAACCTCCTGATTTGAGACACGCTGGTTCTAAACAGAGCAGTACAACAGTGAACCTCTGTATGGAAACCATTATTGACCGTTAGCCTTATCAGAAGGTGCAGATTGTGTTCGATGAGTCTAATAATTAAGAGTGATTCTTAATGAAGGTCTATGGTGTTATCTACCGTCAGCTGATTATTAATCAAGCTTCAGAGTTATACACTGCAAACTGCAAACAAATTCTGACTAAGCCAACCAATGTTAGGAACACACATAGACTTGCATACAGAGAAATGCATACATGCACAAACATCACAGGTCAGTCTTCTCAGGGATGTTTAGCACTGTGCTGGAGGGCAGACTGGAGTTTCCCAGACTGAAGGAAGCTGGTGTTTCTCCGTATACAGACTCTAGCAGTGCCTCTGTGGAGACTGAACCGAGGTTTGGGGTAAAGCCTTGGGCAGGATTTGATTGTGGGTGTGCAGCAAGGGTCGCCTGGGAGGCCTGTGTGTTCTCTTCTTGGACCTGAGCGAGCCTCTCCATCTCTGCGTGCTTAAGGCCTCTCCTCTTGCCCAGGACCTTCACATAGTTGGCTGGGACAAGTCCTGTGGTCTGGCCGTCCATGCTGGCCAGCAGCCAGCCACGCACCTTAGGCTGTTGCTCTAAACACAGGGGAGAATACAAGGTCATGATCTCAGCTCGTCAACATGGAGGAAAAACCAACCATCTCTATTTTTTCCAAAGCATGCCTTTCTCTTCCATTATTGACAATTTGTTTGATGGGCTTCACTTGAAAGACAAACTTTTAAAGGATATTTGACTGATGTCTTTGCAATATACACATATAATACCACATGGACAGCAAAACAAGATCTGTAATTTCACTCATAAGGTTTATGTGGATCCCCCTGCTTCCTGATATGGATAAAATCCTCTGGCTATAAATATGTAATTTTATGTTGTGATATTGATATATATTGTGAAATAATACATTTTCTGGAAAAAGCAACTCCAGGAACTTCATGAAATTGATGCAAAAATTATATAAAAATCCAATTTTGCCATAAAACACTGCACCATATTGGTCTAGTACACCCAGATGCTTTAAACCATTTTTGTGTGGGAGGAACATGAGGGCAGAATATGATGTCCAGCAGTTATTAAAGAGCTCTCACCTTTGGGGGCGAGATTGAGCATGTCTCCAACCCGCATAGAAATCTCCTCCTCAGATGCAGCTGAAAAATCGTACTCTGCTCTGGCCACTACATGGTCGTCCTCCCCGCTGGCCCAGTTAGTGGCTAAATAAAGAAACACAAAACATATTTACTTGTTAAAGAGTAAAAGACAGGCTACATACACCAATACTATGAAATTCATCGGCAGCTCCTGAACTTATAAAAGTTGTGTGTATAAAAACGTGACAGTTCACCATCTCATCTGCAAGCACAAAATCTCAAGTCTTACCGCTTTCTTCAGAGTCAGAGCTGGAGCTCAGCAGTTTCCAGATAAGGTAGGGTCCCCCCAGTACTACAGCGAAAAACAGAAAGATTGGCCAGGACTTCACAGGCTGACCCTCCACCCCTGCTCCATCCACTCTTGTAGCCAGGGCATCACTTGCACTGTCTGCCCACAAGTCGTCAACCTCAGCATCTGACCTTCGCCCCAGCAGCCTCTGTAACCGTCGGTAGAGGTAGCGCAAGGTGCGTACCAGGGCAAAGGCTGAAAAAACTCTGGTGAAGTGGGAACGCAGCCGTGTTAGGTGATTGGCTACGTCCAGCACAGCACGGAAACTGTTATACACGGCTGAAAAGGTGGCATCCAGCATCATGCTAACTGAGGAAAAGGCCTGGACGATGCTCTCGATGGACTGGAAGGCACCGCGACTGCTCTCCTCCGCCTGTTGCACGAACCGGCTGGGGGCGACTTCTTCCGTATGAGAGAGGCGGTTGTACCCTCCCATGCCGTAGCCACCACCGTAGCCGCCACCACCGTAGCTGTAGGGGCTATAGCCCCCATACATGGAGCTCCCATAGGGACTGTAGGAGGAGTTGAAAGAGCCGTAAGATGGACGGTAAGACTGCTGGACGGGACGAGGGGGCACTGGGGGCGCCATCCGGGTCAGGACAGGAGGGCCTGCAGAGGCGGAGGGGCCTACAGCTGGTGCAAAGTTTGCAGACCTATTTGATGAGAAGGTCAAGACAAAACATAGGGTTCAAAACATATTTAGTGATGTTTTATGCATTTGTTTGGGTGATGTGATGATAGTCAGAAGTGGAGAAGATAAGAAATTAGTTCCTCCTGTGTTTCATTTGTGCGATATTCCTCTCACGACATGCCTTGGCCATTTTCTCACTGATGATTGGAATGATGACAGAGATATCTATCGACAGTGCTGTAAACTATATACTCAGGCAAATATGTTGCTTCGTAAGTTCAGTATGTGTTCTGTAAATGTAAAATGTTAATTATTTAGAGCTTTCTGCACGCCTTTGTACACAGCTCATCCTTGGTTTAGCTACAAGAAAAGTGGTATGCAAGGCTCATAGTGGCTTACAATGATGCAATGAGGTTGTTGTTTCGGGTTCCCAGGTGGCATAGTGCCAGTCAACTGTTTGTGTCCTCTGGTATTCCTACATGTGAGGCACTTTTAAGACATTTGATGTATAATTTGACTTGTCGCTTTGATGAGTCAGAGAACAGCATCATAGAGGCTTTAACCAGCCTGAGAAAGAGTTGCACTCGGTACTCATCCAGGCTCAGAAAACACTGGTGAGATAGCCTACATATGAATTGAATGATGAACTGCTGTGGTCTTATCTTGTATGTTTTTTGTTATAAAGTATAAATAAAGTTTGAATTGAATTGTTTGTTATGATACAGAAGAGCATCAGCTCTCAATTAGCCAAGGACCTGATGCTGAACTAAAACCTACATAATGCATCAGGTTAGTGACAGTGTCATTACCAGGATATTCAAGACAACCCATTGGATTTGCTTGAACATATATTCCTGTAATTACATTCCTCAAATGGTGCTTCATTCAAGTTATTATCGTAACGTTAGATGAACAGCAAAAACAACAAGTTTTATCTGGATTTCTACAGAGTGTCATGTTAAGAAGATCTTCTATGCAAGATTGTATTGTACCATTTCGCCGCACTGCATTTGGGCAATCAGCTTTTTCTGTTGACACCCTGCCTGACTCTGTGAGGAGCTGCAGCTCTATCAGCACTTTCAAAACCAACTTAAAACGTCTGTTGAAAGCGGCTCAGCTCTGTACTCACTGATCTCTATTCCAACTCCATGGTCTTCATGACTTGCTCTTACTTGACAAGCATACTTTGTGATGTGCTATTGTGTGTAACTGTGTATTGTGCGTTTCGTATGTTCTTTCTTGTATGACTGTAGTGTGTTTCTTTGATGTGACAGATGTGAATTAGCTTAAAAGTATAATCTGGTACAGTGCATCAAATTGTGACATTTATGTTTTAAACTGTACATGGTCCCTTTTAAATAAATACGTAAATAATAATGATTAAAAGCAAACCGTAGCGGTTACCAGAAGTAGAGAAGGGCAAAACAAAATATATATTGCAAGCAAGGTTTTAGTTGATGTTTTGTGTGGGGTTTACATTCACCATTAAGAAGGGAGTCTGGTGAGAGAAACATTGTCAGAGCACTATACTCATTTTTAACAGTCTCTTCTGCACTATATTCACTTTTTTAATATTCCTGTATCACAGCTGTTACCCTGCACTATATTCACTTTTAACAGTTTTCTTCATCTCCTTGTATTTTTATATCTGGTATATTTTTTTTGTACTTTGCACTACTAACTTTTTTACTGCCTTTTTACTAAACATGTTTTGCACTATGGAACTGTGATGCTGGAAACTTGAATTTCCCTCTGAATCAATAGTTACTATCCATCTATCTATCCATATGAACAAACTATATCCATCTAACAAACTATCTATCTATCTACTGTATCTACTGTATCTATCTATCTATCTACTATATCTATCTATCTATCTATCTATCTATCTATCTATCTATCCATCTAACAAACTATCTATCTATCTATCTACTGTATCTACTGTATCTATCTATCTATCTACTATATCTATCTATCTATCTATCTATCTATCTATCTATCCATCTAACAAACTATCTATCTATCCATCCATCTAACAAACTAACTATCTATCCATCTATCCATCTATCTATCTATCTATCTATCTGTCTATCCATCTAACAAACTATCTATCCATCTATCCATCTATCTCTCTATCTATCTGTCTATCCATATAACAAACTATCTATCCATCTATCCATCTATCTATCCATCTAACAAACTATCTATCTATCCATCTAACAAACTAACTATCTATCCATCTATCTATCCATATAACAAACTATCTATCTACTGTATCTATCTATCTATCTATCTATCTATCTATCTATCTATCTATCTATCTATAGTATCTATTAAGAGTTACAGCAGAAGAAGGCACATGACAGGGCCTCAGTGGGCCTAGCTAGATAGCTGGTTAGCTATTACAGTAGTACAGCTGTTATTGTGTTTAACTGGCTATCGTCGACTAAATATGCTGACAAATATAAATTAGTTGATTTGTCAGTGATTAATATAACACCATGTCAAAGTCTCCTCTGTTTGGATTGTTGTTGTGCAACAACCTTTAACATGAGCTAGTTAGCAGCAGTCAGTAAACACAACACAGGTCTATATACTAAAGCGAGCTAACTGAGCTAACTGAGCTAACGCAGCTATTAAAGCTGGTTTACCTGTAGTTTATAGGTGCACTCATCGCTCCTGGCATCCGCCTTTCCCACGGCTTCTGTGGAGGCTGTGAATCCATCGCTGATGTACAGTATATGTCCACAATGTGTAAAATAATAATGATGCGTACTCACTTCCGGTTTCGTAATATGGACTTCCGGTCGGACCCTGTCCTCCTGCTGCCTTCACGTTCTCCTCGTAATTTCCTAACTCCAATGTCGCAACTCATGTGTATGTTACTGGATCATGGATTTATAATAAAAAATGTTGTGTTAAGATGCTAAATTTAACTCACCATAGATAGAGAAATGTGTAACCAAATGTAAAACAAAAAAATGCACATATTTCTACATATTTCTTATACTCCGATTTCTATTCTTATTTTTATTATTTGCTTATATTTATCTACATATATTGTGTTGTATAATAATAATAATAATAATAATAAAAATAATAAAAAATAATAAAAATAAAGTAAAATAAAATAAATTAAATAAAACTATCTGCAGTTTAACCTAGAAAAATAAATAAACCTGCAGCTTTGGGGAAAATATTATCTGTGAATTTGTACTCCAACTGTAAAATGTTTTTTTTTTTTTTTTTTTAAAGATTCAACACAATATGTGACAGAGTATTTTCTAATCAATATAATGATCATGTCATATGCTCCTCTTCTCCAGGTGGAGGCGCTGTAGGACCAACAATCACTGCTGGTTTCTGAAGATAAAACTAGAAACTAGTAAATAAAGGAGCAGTGATTAAGCTGCTGTAACACATAAAGATGTTGTTGTTTGTTAAACAGTAGAAAGCGTGTAAAAAGAGACTGGGTCCCGCTGTTACTCAGGCTGCACTACAGCGTCTATTCTCAGGCGCGGTCCCACTACTGAGCGGTACGGGGGCTTTGGTCTGCTCCGGCCCCCCCTGCCGCCGGTACACCCCTCCTTAGACCTTAGACCTGGTGGTCCCGGGCTCCCCAGGAGCACCATATCGATACCGAGCTTAGTGTGGACACCCGATCTGCATAGTCCGCTGCAGCTCAGAACTCCTGAGCTCAAACGGTCCGCCAGTCTCAGCCTCCCGGTAACTAGGGTTACTGGTGCGCGCCACCGCACCCGGTGGGTGATCTCTTCATTCAGAGAGGTTTGAGGTTTTTAACCACGTGACATCATGAGGCGGCATCTAGTGACGGGAATAAAACCTGCAGTTTATCCTAAAATAACAATAAAACCTGCAGCTTATCCTAAAAAAATAATAAAACCTGCAGTTTATCCTAAAAAATAATTAAATAAAATCTGTAGTTTATCCTAAAAAATTTAATAAAACCTGCTGTTTATCCTGAAAAATAAGAAAATAATAAAATCTGCAGTTTATCCTAATAAAAAATAATAAAACCTGCAATTTATCCTAAAAAATATAATAATAAAACCTGCAGTTTATCCTAAAAATTAACAATAAAACCTGCAGTTTATCCTAAAAAATAACAATAAAACCGGCAGTTTATTCTAAAAAATAACAATAAAACTTACAGTTTATAATAGGGTAACTTTTACTCAGAGTAACTGACCTACTTTTTAGTTTTACTTCAGTACATTCACTTTTACTTGAATACAATATTCTCGTAGCCTACTATTTCCACCTCTGAAAAACATTAACATTTGCAATCAATTTGCAAAACACAACTATAGTCCTCCCCATAGAGTTAATAATAATAATAATAATAAACCATTTCCCTGGATGCAAACACACACACATACATTGGTGTTGATGGTTTCTGTTGAATTGATGCTCTCATTGATTACTCTTGTGACCTAACGTGTACATTATTTATATCTCTCAGAGGCAAATTTGTAGGAATTGTGTGTTGAAGTTCCCTCTGATTGCCAGAAGAGGTCTCTGCAAATCAAGATTTATCTAATCTCTTATAATCTAATCTTGTATATCACTGTAGATCAATCCAGAGCAAATACTGTCCACTGTTTTGGGTGGTGGTGGTGGTGGTGGTGGAGCTGGTGCAGGGTTGTTCATTTAGTTTATTCAGACGACAGCTGACTGGTTAGATGAGGAGCTGAGCAACAAATAATAATCATATACTTGTGTACTCTACAATGACTTTATAATGACCTTAAATTACATCATTTTATTTCTATCTCTGTGACACCACTATAGTATTGTGGCCCTATAGTAATAGTATGTATGTGGCCAGGGTCTGAAATTAAGTTTTTTCCTCACTGTGGCAGGTCACTGAACATTTCTACCAGGCACTCAATACTTTTGTCTGACACTTTTGAAATCTATGTAGAATGCTTCAGATTTGTTAAGACAGTAGAAATATGGAATATATCACGTAACCTAAAGCTACAGTTGGTAATATTCTTCAAAAATATGTTTTATTATATTTGTTGAAATTCTCATTACACCCTGACAGCAATCGATAAATCAAATGCTCCGACAAAAAAAGAATAAAATCCAGCATCTGTAGCTGTCGCAGGACTGTGAACCCGTCCAATCATTTTATTCGGCTCAAATATTCGTAATATAATATTTGTTATTATAAGGAAACCTGAAATTTGTACCTGCCACAGCCAACATTTACCCTGTATTTGGCAGGTGGCAGGTGCTTAATTCATTCCCTGGCATTGAACTGAGAAGGTATACAAAATATATATTTTTTTTATACCAAGCATCTCAGAGAACTGGTTTGTAACTTACTTATTCATTTTCAGACCAGTTCTACATGTGTGAACTTTTAGATTATATTTTTGTCAGTACTGACAACTGACATGCTAATATAAATTCTCAAAATTAGACAATGTTAAAGCTGGTGAAAAATGTAATATAATATATATATTATATATAATATTTCCTGTCCCCTACAATTAATATTTACATATTTGTTCATAATTATGTCACAGATATGTGACATACCTGCCTTTTAATGGTCGGTGGAAATGATTTCCGTACATGGACCTGGAGTTTAGTCCCTTTAACCTCACACACACACACACACACACACACACACACACACACACACACACACACACACACACACACACACAGAGGGGACTGTGACTGTGGTGGGCTGTGCGTGACTCTACCTGCTTCCTGCTCGCATCCCATTGGCTGTCACCTCGGAGTGGGCGGGACACGACGCTGTGACTCATCTCTGAGTCACTGCACGACCTGTCTGTCACACACCAGCCTGCTGAGGCGTTCACGTACCGTGGGAATCAATTAATATTATTAAATAAATATCCCTATTGGGGAGGGAAATACGTCACAGAATAACCCAAGTCTACCCAACAGGGACATAGTATATTATACTATATGTATAGTTAATTTGCTTTGTATTGTCAAATAAAATAAAAGTTAAATTAGCCCTTCTTTGCATTTTAAGCTAATATTTCAACACGTTAACCTAAATGGTCGCTATCCTAAAAATTAATAATAAAACCTGAAGTTTATCCTAAAAATGATTTATAAAGCCTGAAGTTTATCCTAAAAATGATTTATAAAACCTGCAGTTTATCCTAAAAATGATTTATAAAACCTGCAGTTTATCCTAAAAATAACAATAAAACCTGCAGTTTATCTTGAAAAATCTTTATAAAACTTGCAGTTTATCCTAAAACCCCCCCCCCAAAAAAATCTTGTAGCTTTTCCTAAAAGAATGATAATAAAACCTGCAGTTTATCCTAAAAAAAATAATACAACCTGCAGCTTATCCTAAAAATTCTTTATAAAACCTGTAGTTTATCATAAAAATATATAATAAAACCTGCAGTTTATCCTAATAAAAAAGAATAATAAAACCTGCAGTTTATCCCAACAAAATAATAGTAAAGCCTGTAGTTTATCTGAAAAAATATAATAATAAAACCTGCAGTTTATCCTAAAAAAATAAAACCTGTAGTTTATCCTAACAATATAATAGTGAAACCTGCATCTAAATGGTCGCTAAACTACTCCAGAGATAAGGTAAACTGTAATTTATAATAGCATACAGCATCTAAACTCTAGAGTGAGCCAAATTTTCCGAGGTTGGCTGATAACCACCTACGGACAGAGTAGATTCTCGTGTGTCTGATGGTACAGAAACGCAGCACCAGACTGGCTGTTCTTACATGACTTCGCACTGGACGCATTGAACTGTGACATTGGAGGCTGTAGCTACGAGGTCCATCAGTTTGTTTTAGGTAAAATAGGATTTAAACATCTCAACAGTAGCAAGAGGAAGCTTTCGGCCGTAACAAAAAATCTCGAAAGCTTTTCTTTTAAATCTATTTTTCTACTTTAGCACCGTGCTGGACGGATCTGCCATAGAGGGTGAGTGTCTCAAACTGCATCTTAAACTCTTCTATTTTTATATTGAAGTCTGGTGCTCTTTGGTTGTAATTGTAAGTTTCTATTCCTCTCTTATCTGTACGTTAATTTTTTGCTTCCAACATTTTCAAAAAAGTAGTTCTTGGTATGATAAACATATGATATGTACGGGTCCAATGAATGGGCAGGTACTCTTAGTCAAAAGAGGAAAAAGCGCAGCGTGGAATTCCCGTTAATATGACGCGTTGACAGTGTGCCGCCAAACTACAGTGGAAAAATGCTTGTTTTTAGGATCTTCCGTATTTCTTAAAGCTTATATACGATTAAACAAGAATTTAAATATACTCTACATATTTAATTGAAGCTGTTCTTCAAATCGGCATACATTTGACACACAAGTATGACTTATTATTATAAGATCTTACATTTTGGAAATTGTACCCCTTGTATTGACAGTGTAGCTCCAAACTGCACTGGAGAAATGCTTGTTTTAAGGATCTTGCTTATTGCTTACAGCTGATATACTATTAAACAAGAATTTTGATATACTCTACATATTTAATTGAAGCTGCTCTTCAAATCGGCATACATGTGACACACAAATATGACTTATTATTATAAGATCTTACATTTTGGAAATTACAAATATTGTCCAGAAACCCTCACAGGTTTTTTTTTATCTGTTCAAAATGTACCTTAAAGGGACATTTGTCAAGTATTTAATACTCTTATTAACGTGAGAGTGGACAAATATGCTTGCTTTATGCAAATGTGTATATATATTTATTATTGGAAGTCAATTAACAACACAAAACAATGACAAATATTGTCCAGAAACCCTCACAGGTACTGCATTTAGAATAAAAATATGCTGGCAAACTGCAGCCCAACAGGCATCAACAGCTGTCGGTGTGTCAGTGTGCTGACTGGACTATGACTTGCCCCAAACTGCATGTGATTATCATAAAGTGGGCATGTCTGTAAAGGGGAGACTTGTGGGTACCCAGAGAACCCATTTACATTCACTGATCTGGAGGTCAGAGGTCAAGGGACCCCTTTGAAAATGGCCACGTGAGTGTGTGCTTTGATGCATGCTTGTAGTGTCATCAAGTTCAAAAATTGAAGCTGCTCTTCAAATCGGCATACATCTGACACACAAATATGACTTATTATTATAAGATCTTTGGAAATTGTACCCCTTGTATTGACATTCTTCTTCAATTTGAAGAGACAGTGCCGTAACGAACAGGGTGAATCAATTATAAAAGTTGAAATGATATGAAAATGTGTTATGTTCGGCCCATTGTTTGTATGCCGAATTTCGTAAAGGTTTGATATATTTTCTTTTATGATGCATTTCCCATAATGCAAGGTCAATAACTTGCTAGATTTTGCAGGTTTGAAGAGGTTTGCACAAGAGTGACAACTTGTCTGTATTTGGATGTACTCGCCATGGTACAGGAAAGCAGTGCACATTGTCCGCTGTTGTGCTGCTGCCGCTGCTGCTGCCTGCATTATATAACCAGCTGTCTTTAAGCTCACACACACCATCACTGACTGACTGATCTGCTGCTGCTCCAGTGCAGCACAGCCTTCCCTACTTGGGCCTGATCCACGGTGGATGTAATACGGCTGTGGTAGTGGGTGTGAGTGTGTGCTTTGATGCACGCTTGTAGTGTCATCAAGTTCAAACTGTATAAAGGAAAAATTGTGGGATGAGAAGTGTATTTTTAATTAATTAGGCTATTATTATTGTTAGTTTAGTAGTTAATTCTCACGTGAAGCTTAGACACTCATGTTTGCACAAGCACCCAAACAGTACATAACATAAGTAGACCTATGTTGTAATGCTACTGCAATGTTTCTATTGTGGTTTAATAGTGTTGTCATTAGGGCTGTCAGAGTAAACATGATAATAACGCATTAACCCATTAAAGCATTTAACTCCACTAATTTCTTTAACGCATTAACGAAACTTGCGATTTTACGATCGTAGCTGACTCAGTTTTAAAGCTAGAGTGAATATACTCGCATCATATGAAACTAGAAAACCTAAGGGATCCATTGGTACCAACATACTAGTTTTACTAGTCACCACTAGTTGTGAAGGAGGCTAAATAACGCTCCAAATTTATGCTAAATTTTGATGAGGAAAAACTGGCATGACCATTTTCAAAGAGGTCCCTTGACCTCTGACCTCCAGATCAGTGAATGTGAATGGGTTCTATGGGTACCCACGAGTCTCCCCTTTACAGACATGCCCACTTTATGATAATCATATGCAGATTTGGGCAAGTCATAGTCCAGTCAGCACACTGACACACTGACAGCTGCTGTTGCCTGTTGGGCTGCAGTTTGACCTGTTCTGATCTGAGCATATTGTTTTATGCTAAATGCAGAACCTGTGAGGGTTTCTGGACAATATTTGTTATTGTTTTGTGTTTTAATTGATTTCCAATAATAAATATATACATATAATTTGCATAAAGCAGCATATTTGCTCTCACGTTAATAAGAGTATTAAATCAGATTAGCAAAGATTAGCAAGAGAAAAGTCCCATGAAATAAATGCAAAGTTGTGTAGCAGAACTTTTTTACTTTTGCTACTTAGGTACATTTTGAATGTTTTTCCTCGTAGTGGAGTGATTTTATTACTCAAATACGTCTGAATACTTACCACTGTACTCATCATTGTTTATAGTGTTAAACGATGGAAACACACCAGCGCAGTGGTAGGAGTACTATGGTCACTTTTCTTCTCTGGTTGGATTTTAGGTAGTAACTTTAATTTGGTGCCCTTATACAGATATGTTCATAGCATCCATATAATGTGTGTTAACATACTTTCTGGTACTGCATCAGTCAGTCATCCTGTCTGGCCCATGTTGGGCCGGCCCGGCCCGGCCTGGAGGAATCGGCTGCCGTCAAATGGCCACGGAGGCTGCCGGAACTTTATCAACGGGATTACACAAGCAACCAGGCTTCTAATTTAGCAGCTAATCCAGATTAAGGTGCCGTGGTCGGCCTGTGTTGCCAGCCTGGGGCTCAGACGCTGCGGCCCGTCTGGCAGACAGAATCAGCAGCCGTCCAGCGTTCACTGTCTCTGTCTGAACACAGGGATGATGCATTCAGGACCCTGGACTAAGATCAGGTCCCTACAGTACATTTGAAATCATTTTTGTTCACATGAACAGAGTAAACCTGTCTGATGCTTGTCCACGTTTTTTATATACTGGTCAGAAATCAGTTCACCAAATGTCTTTGAGGGAATGTTTTTCATGATTTGCAGATAGAAGTCTTGTGTTTTTTATCAAATCTGGACTCAGTTTGGAATGAAATTGGCAAGTGTGTCCCCTGCCAATCTGAACTGTTGATCCACAAGACAGAGCAGCTGTTGGGTGAGCTGGTTCTCACCTAACCGAATGAACTGAACCACTCCACAAATGAGCTGTGACTGCAAGTCGAAATCTTAATGAAACGCCTTAATAAGCACCTGACCGTCTCATAATAAGGTGAACCTGTGGCTGCAGACAGACGGTGCTTAGAGAGAGGCTGTGCTCCAGCCGCGTGTCTGCACAAAATGTCCTTGAACAGGACACTACTCAAACTTTCATTTTAAGTTGCTCTGAATGACCTCCACTAATATCCACTGCAACATGCAAATATGTTATTGTGTCATTTTATGTGGCGAAACATTTGTATTTATGCATCCCACATATGAATTAGGGCTGTCAATTGATTAAAATATTGAATTACGATTAATTGCATGATTGTCCATGATTAATTGTGATTAATCACACATTTTTTATCTGTTCAAAATGAACCTTAAAGGGAGATTTGTCATGTATTTAATGCTCTTATCAACATGGGAGTGGACAAATATGCTGCTTTATGCAAATGTGGGTGTATATTTATTAATGTAAATCAATTAACAACACAAAACAATGACAGATATTGTCCAGAAACCCTCACAGGTTCTGCATTTAGCATAAAACATATGCTCAAATCATAACAGGTCAAACTGCAGCCCAACAGGCAACAACAGCTGTCAGTGTGTCAGTGTGCTGACTGGACTATGACTTGCCCCAAACTGCATGTGATTATCATAAAGTGGGCATGTCTGTAAAGGGGAGACTTGTGGGTACCCAGAGAACCCATTTTCATTCACTGATCTGGAGGTCAGAGGTCAAGGGACCCCTTTGAAAATGGCCATGCCAGTTTTTCATTGATAAAATTTAGCGCAAGTTTGGAGCGTTATTTAACCTCCTTAACAACAAGCTAGTATGACACGGTTGGTACCGATGGATTTTCTAGTCTTATATGATGCCAGTATCTTCACTCTAGCTTTAAATCTGACCCCGCTACAACCTTCGACAGGTTAATTGCGTTAATGCATTAAAGAAATTTGCATTAACGCGTTATCGCGTTAACTTTGACAGCCCTAATACCAACTTAAGAAGCGCACTCTGTGTAAGATCAGGGACAGGTGTTTTATTTCCCCCTGAGTTTGAAACCACTAACTGCTGGTTAGTGCTTATGTTTTTTTCTGACCTTTGCCTTTTAATGCATTTGGCATTCAGTATGGAGAATCTGACAGAGAGACTGAAAGAGAGACAGAGAGGGAGAGAGGGAGGGAGGGAGAGCTCTGTGAACTATAAATAGACAGTGGGAGAGTGGATGTGATGATAGCATCACCACACAATAATCCCTCTCCACTGCACTAGCCCTAACAGTGAACAGGTATCCCCTATAAGCGGGGTTATCTGGTGAACCTGAGCCTCTGACCCTCTGCTCAGGCTCTCTGTGTGTAGATGCTGTATTAATCTTGTTAATATGAGACCTGCGGGGACAGGAGCAGGCTTCACTTCAGGCATGAACAGTCTAAGTTCAGAATAATCCTTTTAAATTTGTCGTGCACGGGGGCTTTCTGGTCAGTCAGGCAGCGATGTTGTGGGCTTTAACGGCCATTTGTTGAATGTTGAATGTCATACTGGACCCTCACTGTGGCTCCCATCAGCTCTCACTCAGCAGCAACATATTGACTATCATCAGTTTCAGCCTGCAGATATATTACCCTTCACTAGAACAATGTGTGTTGCCAATGAAGTTCATATTTTGTAGGATTACAGTAGCATCTGCACCTCATCAGTAGTGCTTATTTAAGGGGAGATGAAGGTGCTTCATTGTTAATCCACCATCACAATATAGGCGATCTATTGTGTGCATGAGTATGTGTGTGTGTGTGTGTGTGTGTGTGGCAGCTCTATATTCTCAGTGTCTTTACTTTGAGTGTTCAACATCACCCGCACCCCTTCAGGCACTGACCTCCTTTTCATTGCACACACAAGCAGCACCTTTTCTTTCTCTCTCACGTACTGATTGTGTGTGTTTGTGTCATCTTATCCAACTTTACTTAAAACTGTGAGGCTTTTTACACACAAATGTTTAGATATTTGATATTTTATGTGGATGTGCTCTGTAAACCTGCAGTGTACAATGTGTATTTTTTAAAAATACATATTTTAGAATACTTAAAATTAAGCATGGAAGTTCATTCTTGACTTTGGAACAAAAAAATCTAACTCAAGGTCCACATATTAACTTTTTCCAGGGCTTTCAATCATTTCATATGTTCTTCATCAGCAGATGGAGTTTGTTAAGTTGTGAAGTCATATTCAGGACTTCTCGTCTGTGTTGGTTTAAAACTTACAGCGATACGGTTAAAAGCTCTGAGAAAAGCTTGTAAGTGGATCTCGGGTTGGTATTGCTTTTTTACATTATTAGAATTGTTTTAATTTTTAATTATAAAACACTAGAAATACTGTTGATAACAGCCCAAAAGCTTAATTGTTATATTCGATTTTTTTATTTAATCATTCATTTCGATTTCTTGTTTTAATTCTTAAAATCACATACATTTTTCCAATGAGCAACAGTGTTGTAGGTATGGAGGATGGAACCTGCCAAAATAAAAAAATAAATGAATGAATAAATAATTTTACTTGATAAATAAATAAATGTCATTAAATATAGCAAAAATATAAAAAAATAAATGTAGCAATTAATTAATTGATAAAATGTGACATAAATTTATATTTCTGTTTTTAATTTGCTTCTTTATTTATTTATTTTCATATTAATTCTTCTATTTATTTACTCTACTGTTTAATTTTCCCATTTATTTATTTATATATTTACTTTTATTATTTTTAAATTAATTAATTTATTTTTGCATTTATTTAGTTATTTATTTTTGTATTTATTTTTAAATGCATGTACTTATTTATGTATTCATGCATTTATTTATTTATTTAAGCACATTTTTTATTATATTGGAGGCAACCTGGCCTCATAATACAATCAAGTTTGATTACAACATTAGACAAGTTGTTTTCCGCGGTACTTAGAGTATGTTTATGATGTGCACAAAGCACTTAGTATCTAATGACTGTGGAGGTATTGTGCTGCGTTCAGGGATCCAGAGGAGACAAGACTAAGTATAGATCTGAGGTACATATAGTGAACATGCAGAACACACGCACACATGAACAGGGGGATCGGATGTCAGAAGAGCAGCGTTTGCAGAGTGGGCCTCTTAACGAGAGCCAAAAGAACAAAGTGTTAATAATAGATAAGCCTGCATTCAGATAGATAGATAGATAGATAGATAGATAGATAGATAGATAACTGAGCTTTGTTCATGACAACTAACACTGAAAACATGAAATTACACATTAAACATCTAGTTCACATGTATTTTTAATTTTCAGATTTGAACAGTCTAAATGAATTGCTAAGGTGGCCACTTTTGTTGAGAAAATTACATCCTCTGTGCACTTGTGCATAAATTAAGCCCCACAAACACACGCAAATGTTGAGTTGTTGGGGTGTTATCATGTTACCTCCCTCCGCACAGTGACTCATTGCTCCACTACCTGTATAGTAGTCCACGTTACATCATGTCCTCTGTTGGAATACCCCCTCCCACACACTCTTCCTCCCCGCTGTAAATGTGACACGCTTTTCACACATAATGTTGAAGTCGACTCACAGAACAAAAGCAGCATTATACGTTACAATCATCATGCTGGATAAATACCAGGGTGTTTCTTCTGCTTCAAGTGTCCTGTATGATATATTCATTTTAAGTACAAGGAGTCAGAATTCGTTTTTTGATCATATCTATTGAATGCAGCGCCCAGCAACTCAAAGGATGTTGAGTGAGAAAAAATCAAAAAGTAATGGTCATTAAAAGTATTGTACAAAAAGCTTCATCGTCAAACTTTAACCATCAATCTGATCTGATTTCAAAGAACAAGAATGAAGCTGTGTAGTCCCAAAGGTCAACTGTACTGCAGCCTATTGGTTTACCGACTTTTTAGCAGTTTGAATGCTTTTTAATTTTGCTGCTGATCCAGGAAGGAGAGAAGGAGAGTCATAGTAGCAGCTCTGTGAGGTTGTATTCGGGGCGTGTTCACACCAGCCTTGTTAAGTCCGGTTGAACCGAACCCTGGAGCGTTTACCCCCTTGGTTCGTTTGGGGGTCGGTGTGAACGCTGGACTCGAACTCTGGTGCGCACCAAACCACCGCTCTCTGATCCGCCTGGAAGGGGTGGTCTTGTATCCGCTGCCCAGTGAACTCTGGAGCGGTTCATTTCTGGTGTAAACAACATTCGAACCTATCACAGGAAGCGTACCATTTATGTGTCGTTTCTAGGGCTGTGTATTGGTACGAGTCTGGCGATACGATACGTATCATGATACAGGGGTCATTTTTCATCCGAAATTGTCGCACTTTTAAAAATGAATGTGACCTCACGTTGTGACTCCGATTTTCTAGGTTTTTTCGCATCTCTCAACAGGCAAAAAAAGCGTTATTTGAGCCATCGTCCGTGCAAACGCCATAAAAAACAAAGGGCATCTGATAAACATGAAAAAATACAGAGTACAGAGATGCAGAATTTAAAGATGGATCGTGGCAGGTGATTGCAGAAAAGCTTGGAATCGGGGATGGTTGCAAAACAAAGGATGTACTAAAGATTAGACGGCCGTGGTTGCGCTCTAGGCAGCTAAACGATAGTCTCTTGCTGATGTCATTCAATAGCCCCTTTTGGGACGAGCGCTATCCATTGCTTCCCATTGAATATACTAATAAAATGCTTCAGACTCAGTGTGTAACGTTTTTTTGTGGATAAAAAACGCATATAAAAAATACGGCATTGGTGTGCTAAGACCTTTAGAGTGACGATGTTACTAAGATTTAGCAGCATAATGTTTACCATGCTCATTATCTTAGTTAAGCGTGTTAGCATGCAAACATTTGATAATTATTAGTAACACAAAGTACAGCTGAGTCATTAGTTTTGCAGAGAATTTTACAAGTCAGCAACTGACTGTTTCCTGAGGACTTTTTACTTCTCTTGCAAAGTTACATTATGTTCGTTGAGTTGACTGGCCATGTGAGCAGCACCTCTCTGCAGTACACGCTGTGCACAAGTGTCTTTAGGACATGTTGTTCTCATTCAATCCCTTTCTGCAGAGCTGTGTAACAAGTTATTATCTGAACTGTTTACTGAGATATTGAAAGTGCATTGCTTGGTTAAATAGCACATATTGAAATATATGTCAAAGCATGTACAATACGCCTATTCAGGACAGTCTGTAGTACTCCCACCAGCTTGTACAGTATTTCATACAGTATGGTGTTCTGTCACCAACTCAGTATTGCATTAAAGGGACTATATAGTGCCCACACTGAAGAAATCCAGCCATGGCAAATGTTCAATGAGAGAAGGAGTGTTAACAGGCCAGCCCTGATATTGGGACGTTTGGCTTGCAGCCGCTGTATGATTATGGCCTAATGATTATATACTTTGTTATACAGTGCTGCGTCAGCTTGGCAGCCGTTCAAGTGGCTGATATCTGTGTCAATGGTACAGAGTGGCATTCTGGGAGATTACTGTTTGGGTCTCTGACTCAATGATGATGTGTGTAACACCATAATTTGGACGCTGTGCGTGGAAGCACGTCGTGTGCGTGGGGCGACACATGTTGCACACAGCTGGTCATGCATGCACACAACTGCTGAACAGAATTTATTTGTTTTTTTTCACCTGTCCACTTGTGATCCGGTCACTCAGGACGCAGGTTAATACCAGGTCTGAACGGGTCCTGGATGTGTGTGTGTGTGGATAGCTGAGACCAGTTCTTATGACTCCTGGCTGGCTTGTTCTGCAGCGGATCTTTCTGTTCAATAATTAATGTGGAGGACACCGAACACATCCCTCTGCCGTATAAGGACTGTGTGTGTGTGTGTGGTCAGGTGGTTGTGTTTGTTCTGGCTGGTATTGTGTTTCTTTGTGTTTACTGGGACTGCTGGGACAGTTTGCAGGGCCAGACTGGGCTGCCTCTGAGGGATTTGGTTAAGACTGTTGTAGACCAGACTGGGACATACTGTTTTGGACCAGACAACGTTGGTTTAGCTTTGAACCAAACCAAACTGGACCACGCCGGAGTAGCCTGAGCTCAGGTGGACTGGACTTGGCTCCACTGGAAGTAGATTGATGTTTGAGCAGCGTGTTTAGACAGGATCGGACCAGATGAGTCTGGACTCGATTCAGTTCAGATCATTTTCCCCTCGTTTTCCATCCTATTTGCCGTTATGTTCCTGATTCAAGCCTGCAGAAGCTGCTCACATTCTCAGGTTTTCCACGTCGTGTTGTTCCCAGAAAACCCCATTTCACTTTCCCTCTATTTGTTTGTTTGAGCAGTTTGGGCTGAAAAAGCTTTGGAAGAAAAGCATTTTTCTTACAGGTTTGGTTTGGCTCACAATCACCGCGCTGAAGGAGAAAGTTAAACTAAATATTTAGTAGTCCGCTTTGTTTTTTTGCCCTGCAGTCATTGCCCTGCTCTGACTGCTTTTCCCTCTGATTTTTATGAAGATGAATTTTATTTCGTTGCACAATAGCTGCTCCACTTCAGTCCCTCCGCTACAGCTGTCCCCTAAAACCAGCTGCTGCGGATCTCTGTGTTCGTGTGCTCACGTCTCGGACATTACAGCTGCTAATGAAGAAAAGGAAATAGAGACGACGAAATGTAGAATCAATGAGAATATAGCGGCGTGCATCGACATCTATGTATGATAAAACTGTCTAGATGTGCTCTGTAACACGTATTGACTTTTTCAATTTGTACAGGATGTGCAGATTCACACACTGTCTGGGTAAGAGAGATAATTATGATGATGATGATGATGGTGATGATGAAAGGAAGGTCGTGCACAGGAGCATGAGCAGGACATTTTGTGTATTTCTTTTAGTCTGCTCAGTTTCCATAAAACCACCTGTTATCACGTGACCAAAGTTACATATTTAGGTCGCTGATCTATCTCCATGACAACCGAGCAAACTCCATCCACTGAGGAATCCACATGGTTGAAAGCTCTTGGACGAGCTGGTAAGTGGACTTTGAGCTGTCTCTTTGCCTGCTTTTGGACTATATCCAGCCCCTACGTGTGGAACTTCTGTCATATGATAACAGGTGTTTGTTTTTGGGGGGTCTCTTGTTCAAAGATGGTCTCTGGAGTCAGATCTTTCGACCAACCACTGACTCTTGGTTGATGAACTTTGACCCCTTCCCTGTCAATGCTGTGACTGGTTTTGGTCTGGGGTCCACTTGTGATATACAGATCTTCTGAAACCACATATGGGAGTCCCACTGTTGAAAGGATTACCTGTATTATCATCATATGCCAAGCTAACAAGAATGAATGTGATTATGTGTACAGTGAAAAAGATTATAATTTAGTGAGCAGTTCCTCTTAAACTACTTAAAGGCAGGGTGGGCGATCTTGAGAAACTAGCAAGAGTACACTAGATTTTTAAAATGATCCAATCGAAAAACTGAGCCCAGTGAAAGCAGCGAGCGGGACGAGCTCCAAAAGTCCCTGAATCTAGTGAGAAAGTTGCCAAGTTGGCAACTCTGACAGTCCGACGCTTCAGGCCTCCCTCCAAAGCCACTCCCCCACTATTATCATTATGAACGTAAACAACGAACTTGGCTATTGTTAGAAGTCACAGCTGTCAAGATAGCAGCTTGTAGAAGACTCGCAATGCGCGTGCTCGAGCAGAGCGTTCAGAGACAGGTAGACAGAGTGATTGGACGGGTTTATTACTATACAGTCCTGCGACAGCCACAGGTACCAGCCTTGTTTTCTTTTGTCAGAGCATTTTATTTATTGGTTACTGTCAGGATGTAATGAGAATATCAACTTATATAACAACATTTTTTTCTAAAATCTTTGCCAACTCTACCTTTAAGATGACAGCGGTGCATCGCAAAATGAAGTCAGTCATCTGTTCGATCGGTCTTCGCTGGAGGCCTGAAGGCTCCACATTCACTAAGTAGCATTTAGTTTATGATAAGTTAATTAACAGCAGATGTGTTTAATTCAGTATGCATCATTAAAGCACATTATAATCTGAAACTACAGAGTCTTTAAACCAACACCTGCGTTACTTAATCTTGAGGACCCTGTTTTAAAGTGGCAATCCTTAAAAGACTGGTGGTAACAGCAAACGTGGTTTAATACTTCAGGTCCCAGAATACTGGGGGCAGCAAAACTATATAAAAACTATTGTCGTTGTAATAAAGAAGTCAGGTAATAATTGGCCTTTTTCAATAATTCAGATTTTATGTTGCACGAGTCTGCAAACAGCAAAAGTGGAATTAGTCGGTTAGGTTGCTGAGAAGTTGGAGATGTGCAGCGTATCGCCTGCAGCTCTTCGTCTAACAACTCACTGTGCACGTGTAGCTTAATAACGTAACAAACATAGTCATTTTAAGTCAAACTAAACCTAACCAAGTATTTTTTTTGTTTTGTTTTATTTCACTTTACAACGTTAACCACGTGTTTGAAACTGTTTGAAACCGCGACCGTTTTCTGGGACAAAATTGAGGATGCAGATTAGTTGTACGGAAACATAATTTTGTAGGAGACAGGGTTGAGTGGTCAGAAGACTTCATCACAAAACAACTCCTGGAATGCACTGACCATCACACACTGATGATCTATAACAGAGGATCTCAGGGGGGAGTTTAAGTGCACATACATACCCTGCAGGTTTCCTGAGCTGTGGTTTTCTACGGGCTACTTAGAGACTCTAAAACAACAATGGAGCTCTGTTTCGGTGCTCAGTTTTATGTATGAATGTGCACCACAAACACAAACGGTGCTTTTACTCCCCGCTTTGTGTCCACTTCTTTTTCTGGATCAACACATCTGTGTTTTTCCCCAAATATGTTTTTTTTTTTTCGTGCGGAACAGAGTGTGGACAAAGGACTGGGTGTCTGGAGAGGGTGCTGGGGAGGGGAGAAGGGGACCATGGGTGATGGGTGGGGGACTGGAGGAAGGGATGATGGGTGGGAGTCTGCAGGGGACGGCTGGCTGGCTGGCTGTTTATGGATGTGAGTTTGGGGGGGCAAAGGTGGGGGTCCGTGTGTGTGTGTGTGTGTGTGTGTGTGTGTGTGTGTGTGTGTGTGTGTGTGTGTGTGTGTGTGTGTGTGTGTGTGTGTGTGTGTGTGTGTGTGCATTCATCTGCATATCTGTCTGCATGTGTCTAAGAACATGCATATACTCATCTGCAAGTGAACCCGTCTGTGTGTGTGTGTGTGTGTGTGTGTGTGTGTGTTTGTGTGTGTGTGTGTGTGTGTGTGTGTGTTCATCGCCTGCCTGTTCGTAGG
>CAKAOI010031450.1:0-20572 GCA_916701655.1 Sebastiscus albofasciatus | reverse complement strand
TCTCTGCTGGAGCAAAACAAACTGCTGATTACAGAGCAGTGTGTCTTTGTGCTTCTACAATCACGGCAGAAATTAAAAGATAATAAGCTGACACTGTAAATGCTTTCAACCCCAACAGCCAGCTCTTTTTCTGAGACTTTTTTTTTATTGTCTCCTGGGGGCTCCAGTGTTTGTGGAAACAAAATGTCTGTAAACCTACAGTGTGTACTTTACTTAGTCTGAGCCACTTTAGCCCAGCTTAACCCATGCTGGAACAAGTGAGATATATCTCGGTACAGGTCACTTAATATCTCAATAGTGCACCTTGTACTTCCTCAGTTTGTAACATCCAGTTCATTCATCACCTTGACTTGACTGCTTTATGGCAAAATGTATTTAATCACTGATAATAATATCATAAGTAAATGTAAAGTGTCAGAAGTAAAGAGTACTCAAGTGTCTGAGTGAGGAAGAGTAGAGTTTAGTTTAGCTCTTGGGTGAAAACTTTTCATGCTTTTAGACTTAACTTAGTAACAAATGGAGAAAAAAACAAAAGAAAAGATGGAAAGGAAGTTTGTAAACAGGGGAAAAAGTAATGATGACATTAGCCATATTTGATAATCTTATCTCAGGATGATTGTGGTGGGCGGATCCATGCCAAAAGTGCCACTTCCTGTTTTAGATATCAGTGCCAGCGTCAGTATGATCTCTGTTTCTCTGTGCACAACCCAATCTCATGGGAAGGCGTATAAATAACACAGAGACATCACAAGGACATTCCGTTGTGTCATGAGAATGCATTTTCACCCTTTTCGCCTGTCATTTGTACTCCACGCAACAAAACTACTGTCACAGCCGCAGTTAAGTTTAGGAAAAACATCATGATTGAGCCTCAAGCAAGAACGGCGTTGTTATTGCATGCATACGCCATTTAGTGCGACTGGGCTGCTGGGCCTTGTTAGTACAGACAACAGTAAAATCTTGTCTAAGTTGAGTATTTAAACATGTATGTTATAAAGTCATTAAAGCTGAAGTAGGCGAGATTGGAGCAAATATGATTTAAAAAAAAAGGTATTTTTATAAAACAGTTGCTATATCGTGACAGTAGTACATGAAACAAGTAACCTGAAGAAAATTGTGTGTCTCTGTGTCCTCCGGTGAAAACAAGCAGTAAGAGCTGATCTGAGGTCTGCTGTCCATCTGCTGTCTGTGAGAGCCGGCTGTCAATCACTCGCGAACTCCGACCAAACGGTCAAACTAGGCAGCGCTGATCAAATATGAATCAATATTCTGTTACGTTAATGCCTATTTCTCGCCTCAAATGTTTTCAGAATCATCTTGTAGTGCACGGTTTAGCTGTAAAATGAAAAGTTTGTGACGCCGCCGCCACTGTAAAATCTGTTGAAGGAATGCCAAGTTCTGGTCACATGACCAGAGCACAGCCAATAGGAACGCTCTCTCTCTGAAATGACCTGTGATTGGTCAAAGTCTCCCGTCACGGACTAGATTTGTTAAAGCCTGAAAACAGAGCCATGAGGAGGTGCAGAAGTCTAGTTATCTCTCAGAACACTTGAATTACAATATGCTGAAAGGTTATTATGGAATTGTTGCCCAATGATGCCAAAAATATACTGACTACTGACACTTTAACAAAAAAGTTAACTCAGAGTTAATGCAGAACTCAGATCAGAAACGGATTTTGTGCTATTGCCCACCTCTAGAAGATGAATGTAAAACATGCATATACTAAGTAACCAGCTGTCGGATAAATGTAGTGGAGTAAAACAATGCAAATCTTCTTCTGTGATGTAGTAAAACTAGAAAGTCTCCTAAATGTGAATATATGAGAAACAAACCAAAGCCTCTAAAGTGATTTTGAACGGAGTACAAGGACTCGGTTACTTCACATCTCTGGTTTCTAACTAACGTGCTGAGACTGTGACTGTGTAGGACGTTTATCTCAGAGAGCTGCTGTCCCTGGTGGATCAGCTCTTTCTTGCTCCTGCAGCTGTTATTTTGTGTTCAGAGGGTTGATAAGCCGAGCATTGTTCGGGTGTCCCTGGCATATATAGGTCATGCTCTTGTTGTTCTGCCTCCTCCCCATTGTATGTACTGCTATGTGTGGGTATGTGTCACTGTTTTCTCCACAATATACAACAGCAGCGGTGCCAGATCCGCTTCATCCCCTCTGCTATCTGCAACAGCCTGAATGCAAGACTGTAGCCAGAGAGCCTTATCTGCACTAACGTATTCATCTTCAATAGATGGTCTTTATGGTCACAGCCTGTACATCTTGCTGTTTCATTCTGGCAGCCATTATATTTATCTCCTCCACAGAAAACATAAACAAACGTTGGCCGGACTTCAACCCAGAGGGTGGTGGTAATCACCTCAAACTGCCAGAAGAAGAATTCGCTAGCTAGCTAACAACTATCCACGATTAACACAAACACATGGAGGACTCACGTACATACGACTGTGGCTAATAAGTGGACGTAGACACCGTGATGTCACCCATTGGTTTGTGGACTACCGTTTTGAAGCCTTGATTTTGGCCATTACCATCTTGGTTTTTCGGAACCAGAAGTGACACGAGAGGGCGGAGCTAAGTACAACCGATCTCTGAATAAGACATTTTTAGGCGACCAAAATGTTATAATTAACTTTCATGAACTGAAAACTCACTGTGAAAGGGTTAAAGTTGTAAGACGAAAACACAGACAACTCCCAGACCAAACAACGCCGTGGTAGCGACCTGTCAATCACAAGAAGCATCCCCTGCTTTATGGTCTATCTAACTCTAATTGGGACCATAATTTACTAAATGAACATCATGCTGTATTGAAGAAGACTTGAAACTAGAGATTGAGACCATAAACTCATGTTTACAGTGTTTACTGAGGTAATAAATCAAGTGAGAAGTAGGCTCATTTTCTCATAGACTGCTATACAATCTGACTTCTTCAGGAGTTGCACCTGCTGGCTGTTAGAGAGAATGCAGGTTTAAGGCACTTCAGCTTTGGCTTCACTTTTCAAACCCGGAGGATGCCGCTTGCTGACGTAAGAGAAATAAAGCCGAAAAAAGTTTTGCTTGCCATCATGGGTACTCACGCTGATGCTGCTCCAACCCATACCAACTATGTGTACTGAAAATTACATTTTTAAACTGCAGCAGCATATGTTTCAAAAGGAACACAGTGCCACCTGACTACATTTTTTATCAACATAATGAGGAACCATCGTTGGATAATGTATCTGCCAAGTTGCAAAATATTGACACTGAACAAAATGTTCACTACCCAGAGCAACAAAAGCACGACTAAACATTTTTATAATTTTCACAGCTTTGGTCAAGGTTCGAGAAAGATCGTGGTCTTCGTTAAATATTAAAAACGTCAGCAGTGACTTGAAGTACAAAGCAGGATGTGTTTGTTTTTTTAACAATGAAACAAAACCACAATATTTCCCTTACCTCATCTAAAGTGTTGATGTGGCCTTAACCTAACCACACTAAAACAGTGAGCATAATCCAGTCAGCGATTTTGTTTCCTGTTCAAAACCTACTGTGACTGATACGGAAAATGAAAATGAATTTCTAGGTGACTAGAAACTTTTTACATCTAACAACATCCATCTCGAATGCTTTTTGGTTGCATTACACCAGGCTAGTTTTGCTGAGTGTTAAACAACCCTGTCTCCTACAAAGTTGCGTTCCCGTACAACTAAACTGCATTCTACATTATATTTCAAGGGAAACATATTTTCTTCCAGATAATGGTCGCAATTTTAAACAGTTTTAAACATGCGGTTAATGTTGTAAATTAAATTAAAACTGCATTAAAACTATTTAATTAGGTTTAGGCAACAAAAATCCTTAGTTTTTTTTTTTTACGTTGTTAAGATAGGGACATAACTGCAAATAAATGAATGTTATGTTTGTTTGACAGCGCCCCAAACTCCTCCTCCCTACACGGACTTCTGCAGACTCTCATTACAAATTTGTAATAAAAACAAATGCTTATCTGCGACAACAAATGTTTCCCTTGAAACGTAATTCACAAAGCAGTTTTGTTTTAAGGGAATGTAATTTTTAGGTTTAAAACTTTAATAAAAAGTTTGAGTATTGCGAAATATATTTTAGAGTCAAGTTAAAGTCCAGTCGCACCAGCATTTAAAATGTTTCAGTACTCATGGGGTTGAAGTAAATCTGCACATATTTTGTGGTGAACTTTGAAAACATGCTAAAGGGTTTTTGATTCCCTGATTTAGGCCTTTAGTCCCTGTAGCGTCTGTTTCTGCTTCAGTTGATCACCTGATTGTCTTCACCTGGCTGCCCAGCTGCACCTTGTTAGCTCTTCCCAGTGTATTTAAAGCTCAGCTTTCAGCTGTGCTCTTTTTGACTCTTACCTGTGGCACGAGTTGCCTGGGTGTTGGTGCATTTTTGTCTGGTTGCCTGATTGACAAAGTCAAATAGACTTTGTCAATTAGGCAACCAGACACAAATGCAACATTAACAAAGTCAAAGAGACTTTGTCAATGTTGAGTTTTTTAGTTTTTAGTTGAGAGAAAAATCTGGTTAAGAACAAACCAGGTCCATTGGTCAATATGTAATCATTCATTTTCAAATATATTAAAGAGCCTTCATTGTGTACAAATATAGATATGGAAATAAATAACATGAATACATTGTGTGTTTTAAAAAAATAAATAAATCAAGCCCTTAAAAACAAGTGCAGTGTGGTCAGTAAACGTGACCATGCATGTGCTCTTTCTTGCTGCAGATGATGGATGACCGCTGGCAGCCTCACTGAGCTGCTGTTTGATTATGCACAGTCTGACAGGCCTCTTTTGTCATCCACTAAAATGCATAATTCATCTACATTTTACTAAGCAGGAAGCAAGAAGAAAGGATGTCATTTCCTCAGTGTGTGTGTGTGTGTGTGTGTGTGTGTGCGTGTGTGTGTGCGTGCGTGTGTGTGTCTGTGTGTGTGCGCGTGTGTGCGTGTGTGTGTGCGTGTGTGTGGTACTGGGGGAAGACGAGTCCCGGTGCCAAGATGAATGGTCTGGACTTGTAGCGCCGGTAGCTGGAGGAGCCTGTGTGTCCCTGAAGGCCTCGTCTCCTTATAGAGGCATGTTTTCTGCTCTCAGACTAAACTGCAGCAGCAGGGCGACACATTCTTCAGTCTGCTGCTGAACACAACACAGCACAGAGGGAATAAACCAACACAGAACAATGTCTGAAAGACCACACTGTATTAACTCACATGTCTACAATGATACAGAAGATTAAATCTGTGTTACATACTGCAATCATACATCTCAGCTCAATGGGAATTCAGATACTGGACGAATGCAGCTTCAGAAATCTAGTAGTAGAGTAAAAGTCAGTACAGAAGAGCTGCTCACATTTGTATCCGACTTGTCAAAGTACTCAAGACTATTAGCCCTTTTACACCAGCCCTGACTCCTAAATAACCAGCCCAGTTGCAAAGCAGTTTGTGAAATAGTCACAAAATTGAATGTATTGATTCTTGTACAGACATGAATTTAATTTATTTTTCGTGATGGTCAGCATTAATTAATTCATATTTAATCCACGGAATTATAAACCAGGTAGTATAAAGAACAGCGAACGCCTCGTAGCGAGGAAGTCGGGGTGGATGGGAGGGTGAAAAAACACAGAACCTTCGCCCAGGAGACCAGCATTCATGTCCCGTGTGAAACCACAAGTCAAGGTTGATTTATTTGTCACGTAACTTAAGTTACAGCACTTCTGGAGTTATTTTAACCCAAACCATGATCTTTTCCTAAACCTAAAAAAGTAGTTTTGTTGCTTAAGCCTAACCAAGTCGATCTATTCCTAAACCTAACTAAGTAGTTTTATTTCGAAAAGACTGGAGCGGAAATTGACATGTGCGTCATATGTTGCTGGACATTCGTAGTAAAAAACACATTGGGAAAGTCCATTCTCAAAAACCACCTGACTTTCGTCCAGGAGACCGGTGTTCATGTCCCATGTGAAACCAGAAGTCAACTTTGATTTATTTGTCCTGTAACTTCTGTACTTCAGTTACATCACTTCTGAAGTTATTTGAACCCAAACCATGATCTTTTCTTGAACCCAACTAAGTAGTTTTGTTGCCTAAGCCTAACCAAGTCAATCTATTCCTAAACCTAACTAAGTAATTATATTTGGAAAAGACTGGAGCAGAAATTGACACATGCGTCACATGTTGCTGGACATTTGTAGAAAAACGCACGAAAAATACGTTGTTGAAAGTCGTGTTGAGCGTGTTTGTACACAAATTAAATGAATTCAATTTTGTGACTATTTCATGAACTGCCGTGAGACTGTGTTGCATATTGGGAATAACAGTAGAATATTAGTTTGCATGTAAACGTAGTCAATGTCTTGTTTGACTTGATTGGGAGTTCCTTACAGTCAGCAGCACCCAGTCAGTTCCTGGGCAATTGGAAAAAGTCCATCTTTGAGACAGGGGACTTTTTGGTTTCCAGAGACTGAAACAGGAACCAGGTTTCCGAGGTTGAAATACAGGAAATGTTCCAGAGTTCCTCAACAGGTTCTTTGTAATTGACCTGGAGACTGCAGGAGAGGAAGCGCAGATCCCACTTTGGATTATGATGCTAAACAGTTTCCAATAGAGCCCTCATGTCCATCTGTGATGGAATAAAGTGCTACACGCTGGTGAATCATGTTGGGTTTGAATTTGGGGAAAAATCTCTTTTTGAGGATTTACTCTGATCCAAAATAATTCATCATATGTAACAGATGTTTGTTAATGCGTAGATCTGTGGCTCCCACTCTGTAGTCAATATTAATCCTTTTCACTGCTCCTCCAGAGACTGGAGAAGATGAATGGGAGATTAGTTTTGTGTTGGATTATGAATAAGTTACCTCGGCTTTGAGGTGGTGACTTTGATGTTGGAGCGTGCAGAGGAGGGTCGGGGTTATCTAGGAGTCAGAGTGGGCAGATGAAGGTTTGGTAAAGTGGAGCAGCGGGGAGGGATCTCCCAGCTTCCCTGCCCAGCCAGCGCCCAGCAGACAGGCAGAGGAAACGTCTTTCAGATGGAAATGCAGCAGACTTTTTTCGTTGCTCCAGTTTTTGTTTGCTCTCTGAGCCTCCGCCCACTCACCGTCTCAGCGTTTCTCTCTCCTCTCTTCTTATTTCTGTCATCCTACAGCTACATTATCTGTTGTTATCTGAGTGTTTGTTCTGTTTTTCTGAAGCCTGCCACTAACTCACTACTGCTCTGATTTACAAAAAGAATGCAGAACTAGTTGCTGCTTCACAGATTAGATTTTTTTCTTAGTTCCTGCACACGTCTACCTACAGGAATGTCAAGAAAGGGATCTGCTGTGTGCATCTTCAGAGCCGAACACAGGGAGGTTTGTTGAGGAATTTATTTATCAAGAATTCAGATGGGCTCCAGTCATGCAGGGTCTATCAGTAGCAGCCGTTCGTACGAAGACGTGTATAAATGCCACGAAAATGCACAAGCGCTTAGCGTGAAATAAGTACGCCTTTCTTGATATCCGCATTCTATCCTGTACGGACTGCAATGTAAACGCATCCACGTATAAATAGGCTCGTTCGAGATCAACTTTGCCTCGTTTGGAAAGTAGACGAGATCAGGTGAAGTCACAGGAAAAGTGAAATCCTGTTAGATCTGATCTGTAACCACCTCGATCCCGTGAGGTTATCGTTGCCCACATGTGTGTGGGACACAAATCTAACCAGCATGCATTGTGCGCCGATCGGCGGTGATCGATTCTGCGCAGGCCTGGCTCATCTCGAACGAACCTAATGTTACGGTAAGAGTTAGTAGATGAAGCATAAAAAGCGAGAAAGACCGGTGTTTTGTTTTGTAAGTTAAGTTAGTGACTTTTGTCACATGATGATTGTCACATGTTTTTTACTGACGTTTGTGACATTAATTCGGTAGTTTTGACATATCGTTTTAAGCCAACCATGACGTTTTCCCTTAATTTAAGTAGTTTTCTTGCTGCAGATGTTTGCGAGGCAAACAAAAGGCGAAAATGCCTACTAATGACACAAGGAATGTCTCTGTAATGTTGTGATATTTATACGCCTTCCTGTGAGACCGGGTTGATCAATAGACAAACATTGTCCAGGTTTATTGTTTGCACGTGGGACTTCAAGCTTCAGCCAATCACTTTAACGAGTCATATAATGACTATCGGAACAATTTAATAAGGACGTGATGTATGACGGCAAGTTGCCATTAAGGGCTTTATAAATAAATAAAAAACAATGTGTCTTATTGTTAGAGATGCTCACCCAACCTTTTCATACAAAATGCAGTGATGAATAGTTAGTAGTTTTGTTGCCTAAACCTAAAAAAGTAGTTTTGTTGCATTTTTTTTTTGTTTTTTTCAATTTAAAACGTTAACCACGTGTTTGAAACTGTTTAAAACCGTGACCATAATACAGGAGAAAAGACATTTTCCCTTTAAACTTAGTTGAGAATGCAGTTTAGTTGTACGGGAACGTGATTTTTTAGGAGACAGGGTTGCCAGTTTACTTTATGTCAAATGTGCCAAACAACAACTACACCTACAACCGAGAAAACCTATTAACCTGAAACCTGACGTCTAAAACATGAAAAGGTTTTAGAAAGAAGGAGAGACAGCCGACAGTAACCCGGTCACTTCAAGTGCATGAAAACACACACAACCACCCAGTGTGATTATTGGCCTCTCTCAGTCTAATGGGTTTATGGCCTGTTTTCGGCCCACCTGGCCCTGTGCCCCGGCTATTAAAACACTTTGATCCGTTACCTTTGCAGGTGTTGGCTTTACAACAGGAGGTAATGGCTCTCCCCTCCTGGACAAAACCTACGAACTTCAGTGACCCCGATCTATTCTGAAATCTTACACCAACAACCTTTTTGGCAATGAAATGCGACTTTTAGAGCGCTGCTATCCAAAATCATGTGTTTTCACCTGCTTTTTAAAGCTCTTATTTAAGTGTCTTTGTGTTGGTTTCCTGTTTAGATCTCTGGCTTGCTTGAACTCTAATGACTTGTCACAATGGTTCACAGCTGGAGTAAACTTGTGTAATTTCACATCAGAATGTAGCTGTAAGCCTTTTTCCTCAAGAGAATCTTTTTTTCTGTATTTCCTCTCCACTATTTCTTCATCTGTTACTTAAAATATACACTGAAACATGAAGTGTTCCTGTGTCAGAGGCTCTTCTGTTTCCTGCAGTGACATGTGATGGTTAGAGGACCTGACAGTGACGTTTCAAATTCTGTAACTGCCTGACATGTGGAAAATCACTTAACAAAGACGTTCTTGTCAAAATCCTCTCACAGATTCAGAGGTCAGATCCACAAATTAAACAACTGTAAACCTGCGATAATCGTTGACAACCAACAGGCTTCTTCTAGAGGTCTCTTTTTGCCAAGACCGGGAAGCAAGAATTAACTGCATCTGTATCTTCTTTTGCGTCCGATTATAGTGAAACATACTGAAAAGTTCTCTCAAAAGAGGGCAGATCTCCACTAGGTGTGTCTCCCGCTCCCCTCCCAAACAAACAAAGAGTTGAATCTCACTCAGGTGTCCCTCCCGGCTCCCTCACAGTCAGGATGGCGGCAAAGATAACACAAACATTTATTCATTTCATATCATGCGTAACGGTTCAAAATGAGACCAAACTTTTCTATTGATGTCAGTTTTTGAGCCGTGGCAAAGGTCAAAATGTGGCCTATAACAGACTCGGTAAGGCTTGTTTTTAGCCAGGCCGATTGCCCGAAATGCTTTTTGCTACTGAAGCAGTTGTTCATCACTTGCAAAATTGTGAATCATCGCAACCACGAGAGGTCCTTGAGCATACAGTCATGAATGAGCACCAAAAATATTAGACAGATGGGTTCAGTAGTATGCGAGATTAGCCGTGGACAGACGGACAGACGCACGACCGAACACATGATCCCCCCCAGACTTACAAAAGCATGTTATTTTAAATGATTTGTCATAATCTATTTCTAAATTATCTATATGAAATACAGAAAAACATGAACTATACTAATCTTCTTAATTCAATGTTACCATCTCAAAGAGAATGGGTAGCTCAGCTATAGTGCATTATTGTATGAATCAATCAGCATTCGCACTCCAGCTGGTAGTTACATCAAAATACTTCCTCTCACTACTAGCACTATTTTATTTCCCTTTACACAAATAGGAGGAACAGAAAAAAACTGTCATATACTTTGCAAGATTAGCTGCAGGCAGACAGAGACACGCACACAGATAATAAAACTCCTAAGTCTAAGTCACATTTAGATTCACTGCGTCAGGAACTCTTCTCCGTTTCCATTTCATTAACGTTGTTTTATGGGTCCCATCGTTCTCTATAATTTCCTAGAAAGGAACTGATATGTAACTGTAAATTCACAGAGAAGTTCCTGGAAAAGATGATGTAATTTGGTACTAATTTATATGGAAAATGGAGACGGTGTAGTGCCAACTACTTTCAATTAATGGTGGTAACCCTGAGAGTCTTTTGAGGTCACAGCAGGAAATGTGCCTACGGACGAACATAACATTTTACATATACAGAGAATAAGACATTCCCAGTATAAATTGGATAAAATCTTGGGTTCTTTCAAAGACATTTCTCTGCTTACAAATCAACACAGCTAACTACATTTTAAGAAGTGTCTTGGAGCGTCGTCTCTATTTTCTCTAACAGCTGATAATCAATTTAATTTAATCATTCTATACATGTTCCTTGTACAAAATATTTGTTAACAACCATCAGAGCTCTCTGACGACCAGCCTGTTAAAAAAAGAAGCGTCACTGTGTGGAAGAAAAACCCAGCAGGAGTTCACTGTTGGACTGAGGAGTTCTCTGGAAGACTGCAGCCTGTTGGCTGATGGGGGATGGTGGTGGGGGGTGAGGTCAAAGGTCAAAGCACACTGGGGCTCAGTCTGGCAGAGTAAACACAAACCGACTTTTACTGCTAACCGGCAGCCACTTGTGTTTCTGTTTCAGTCTCCGGAGGAGTCGTTGAACATTAACCGTTAAATGTTTCAGCAGATTGTGAGTTCAGCGTTAAGGACTGAAGAGTAAACAAGCACTCCTGTGTTCCTTGCGGGGCGTTTGAACATTAACTACAAAGTGTTTTGGACTAATTGATGATTTGCACTAATAAGCTCCAGAACGGTTTTCCGTGTGCTTCTCAAAAAGATCTGCTCTCTCGTGAAATCCCTGAAATGTCAGCAGCTTGTAATTGACTTAATGAAACGCAGCATGAAGAGCTGGTTGGGTTACGGTTTCGTCTAATCACAACCCCTCTCGTGTTCTTACGCGACGAGCAGAGCTGGAATTTATTAGAAGTCAAACGAACGGGGCTGTTTTGAGTTTAATTTCATTAAACGACATGAAGGCCGCAAACCAGAAGAAAGGCTTGTTAACAACAGAGCATCGACGTCTCATCTGGTGATGAAACCATATTTAATTCATGTCGGGTTACAAAGAGTTGAAGCAGACAAATTAAACATGTTTAATCAACGCGGGATGGCACTTTTATTAGAAAAGACTGACTCTGCTCTTCTTTCATGGTGAAAGAAGACTTGCTTCATATTTTGTTGTCTGCACGAGGAGAGAAATAAGGAGTTGAGAAAATGAAAACTGAAAACAGGCGCAGCTGTGGAAATGATTATAGTTTCACATGTCTTACTCTCTTCTGTGTAAATGAGGATGTCGGCAGGCAATCATAATTTATAATATTAGAGGATATAACACATCCCTAGTGCTACTACTAGTGTTTCCATCCACATATTTCTACGCACATTTTGAAGTATCACATCAAAAAATCTGTATGGGAACGGCAAACTTCAATAAAACTTCCTCAATTGCGGAAAAGAGTTTTTACGCTCGCTTGAGGTGTTTTTTTTTATCTTTGTCGTAAAAGAGTTGATGCACTAAATATGGAAACGCCTTTGCCACATAAATTCTGACTTTAACTCACATGACTGACCAGCTTTTTCCGCTGTCAACATTTTCTTGTATATATATATTTATATTGTCTTCGTCTCCGGACAGCATGAAACATGGTCAGTACTAGCTGACATGAAAGGATAATTGAAACAAATTCCTGAAGACCTCTCTCCATTTTTCTCTCGTAGATCTGCCAAAGCGTTTCATTTCCGTCAGAGACAGATACAGGAAACTGACTCTCAGTGCGCCGTGTCTTTTTTGATCTGTGTCACGTTGGTTTCGCCACTGCCCCGCCCCTTTATGAGATTAGCGGCAAGTCCTGAGTCTATTAACTCCAATAGGAGAAGTGAATGTGAACACAGATTATGACCGATTCTTTAGCACCGTAGTCACCAAAGTAAATATTAGACCCATTTTTTAAAAGTCACATATCTTCCGAACATTATGACGCTAAAATGGCATTTTTCAGATTCAGGAGAATCTGGAAAATAACGGTCGAGGAGACAGAGAAAGGTCTTGAATAAAATTGATTTTATGATATGTTTATTTTTTTGCTCTATGGATGGGAGTTTACCACTTTGATCAAGACTGAAATGTTAACACCATGAGATTCAGAGCAGACTTTCATGGCGATGTATCCTGATAACTTTGTAATTAATATGGAGAGATGTTGGTTTTGGTCTTTTCCTGGGATTTGTTAACAATAAAACATTGATTAATTATGTGTTTTTCTACAGGATCCTACTTATAAAATGCTGTTCTGACCTTATGACCTTTCTAACCGGGTTAGAAAGCCTTTATGTATTTTTCCCCTCAGGACTCAAGAACTTCAAAAAGCAGTTACACAAGTGGATAGCTGTGTGACGAACTGTGATTTCTGTGAGAGTCTGTCAGCAGACGACTGGGCAGCTCGCGAGCGGAGGCGAAAGCTTTCATAAGAGCTGTGTTTATATGATATCAGCCAGAGACTCACTAGTCAGCTGCTGAGACGTGGAGACAACTCCAGCTTTGTTTGGTCTCACACTGATTGTGAGTTGTCTTGTCACTTTGTCTGTGCATGGAAAATCTTGTGTTTTTTTTTGATAAAGGCCCGTTGGAGGAAATTCTTGACTCAGCTGCTATTTAAACACAGCGTGGTTATAGCAACAATGACTCTTCCAAAACATGACTCAGGTCTGGTTCATTTTAGGGAATGGAAACTACTTGGTTATAAGGTTAGACTGAACGCTCATTTAACAATGATTGGTCAGGAACCATAACCCGTTTTCTGAGCGATTATTGTCCTCCTCACTTATACTTAACAACAAGATGCAGTCTGTTTGCAGGTTTACATGCCTGTTCAGTGATTATGTATGTTTTAGTTCAGGAACAATCTCTCGTGCTTTATGTGCAGTGTACCTCCAAACACGCAAAAATCAGCCTCACTACCTAGTTGAAAAAAAGGAGTGGGAAGAAGAGGAAGAGAGAGGTACTGAGTAGGAAAAGAAATCTAAACAGAAACTATATTAGGAGCCGGCTAGCAGTCCCTCTTGTTTTTGTCAGTTATTATTCTTCTTAGGAAGTCTGCCTTCCCATGCATGAAGAAACAGTTTGTCACAGTGAAAATAAAAAAAAAAAGTGTGAACATTTTTCAGAATTTGGGAAAAATACGGGAGAACCGTGACCCTGGGAGGAAACTGGGAGAGGGCAATGAAAAATGGGAGTTTCCCGGGAAAATCGGGAGGGTTGGCAAGTATGTCCCTGTTCCCTCAAAGGTCTGCTCTTGGTCAACAGTGCTCATATTTACGTCACCCCTTTGAGCAAGTTATTGTCATATAAAAAGTACAGTTGTACATTCAAATGCAATGAAATACATCTGCCCTGGCCCTCTCATCACTTAAAGGGGGCATATCATGCTCATTTTCAGGCTCATGTTTGTATATTGGGTTTCTATTAGAACATGTTTACATCCTTTAATGTTCAAAAAACGCATTATTTTTCGCATACCGTCTGTCCGAATATACCTGTATTCATGCTCTGTCTGAAACGCTCCGTTTTAGCGCATTTCAACGGAATGGCAATGGAATTGCGCTGCTAGGAAACAGCTTGGGTCCATGTTGTCAGCTGATGTCATTTACATACACTGCAACAGGAAATAAACTGGGACACATTTAGTATGTTTACGTTTAAAACTGTGAAATGGTCTAAATATTGTAGATTTGTGACATCACAACTAGACAGGAATTCCCAACGGCTTGTTTCAAACGCACAGTTTCTGAATACGGGCTGTGTGTATTTCTCCATGGAATGAGTGTTTTGATACTTTCACAGTATTTATATATCACTTAAACCTGCTTTATGATATAAAAGACATGAACATCTCATTTTTTACAATATGGGACCTTTAAAAATAAGAATAAATGAGGCAACAACAATAGAAATTCTACAATAAGAAATAGATAGAATCATCAAAGTGCTCGTGTGTTATTTAAAGTGCTTGTTGTTCTGTAGTCTAACTGGCCTGGGGGTAAAAACTGTCTTTGTGGTGACCGGTCCGAGCTCTGACGCTCTGTAGGTGTTTTCCTGAGGGAAGGAATGAGAACAGTTCATGTGTTGGGTGGCTGGTGTCCTCCATAATACTTATGGCCTTCCTGCTGTAGCGGGAGGTATAACAGTCCTGAATCTGTGGCAGAGATGTTCCTCTGATTTTTGAAGCTGTTGTTTGTGGTCTTGTTCAGTCAGGTTGCCAAACCACACCACCAGTAAGGATGCTCTCTACGGTAGCCCGATAGAAATTGACCAAGGTTTTCCATATTTGTAGGCATCACAGAACGTCTACAGTATTATGAAATAGGAAAAGATTTCTAGTCATTAAAGATGTAATACCAGGCAGCTGATGCTCACAGTAGACATATTTCTACCCTGCTGAGGTGCAAATGGAGGCAAAGACACTCATCACAAGTGTTTACACGAGTTTTGACTCAGGCGAGGAGGATCAGGAAATTGTCATTCAAGGCAGAGCAGTTACTTTACATTTGGAAATGTGAAGCTAAACATCCATATTTTATCTTCATGCGCTCACTGGGCTGGCGTTCTTCTGCTTCCATCCCGATGTGGATCCCTAATCTCATTCAAGTCTTTGTCTTTATGCTGACAGTTTAGGCCGTTGCCATGGTAACGCTGGGCATGTGGAAAGAGGAAGCTTGGCGTGTGAAAGAGGGAAAAGCACATTAGACCGTTGAAACGTGTGATTTCCGAGCTTCACACCTCGCGGATGATATCAAGAAGTCATTATCACCTCTTGGTGAGAGGAGGAGGGGCGTCCACGGAGAGAGAGGACGGGGTTATTCCTTCGCTGCATTTCCACGACGCGTTTCTGTGTGGTCACTTGGCTTACAGCCATTATCTTAAACTGAGTGTTAGCACGAGGAAGAGGACACGGCAGCTTTCAGTCCTCAAAGTGTGAGGGGGTGGCAGCGTCTTCGGCTTTTGGATGCGTAACAATGTAGGAATGGTCTCTCTCTCTCTCTCTCACACAATTGGTGTTGCTGGTTCACATGTTTTTCCATATAAATTACCCATGAACGTCACTGCTTCCTGCACCCTGCCCCCTTTTATGGCGTCTTTGGATGTAAGCTGCCTTGCAGGGAAAACAAATAAAACATAACAGGAGAAAAAAGAAGTGAAAAAAGGTATTTCTGGCTCAACTTTTTGCTTCATCGTCATCCTGCAAAACACCGTCCAATCAGATATCAGTATTTCTAAACATGTCATTCAAATCATTAGTAATTTTAGTACTAATTCGCACTTTTTTATTCTTAAAGTACTCTGTTTTTAATTTCACTTTTATATTTTATCATCTACTGTTCTTTATTGTCTATCTGCCCTTGTTTGAATATATTGCATTCTTTTTTATTTCTTTTATAAACCACTTTGAGCTACATCTCTTGTATGAAAAATATAATATATATATATTTTATATATATAAATATAACATTAAGTATATGCACTGAGCTTGTAGCATTGTGCTAATTCTACTGTTTACCTTACAGTCATAATCCAGGCTAAAAACAACACAGTTTAAACTGACAAATGCAGGAAGGACAGCTGGATTTATGCTGTGGGTGTTTACCGCTTTGAATTATGTTTTTAGATTCATTGTGTTACTTGATCTTGAGTCCGTTTCACACCACCGGAGATATATACACCATATATGTTTAAGGGCATAATGAAGCGTAAGCCATTCATTCATCTCATTACTAAAAGCTATTTATATCTAGACGACTATATCTGACTTTTGAGTGTTCCGTTAAATTAATAAGTCTGTTAATTTACGCATTCACACATCGGGAGTTTTTCTTTTACCAGCTATCCTTCCTACATTTAGCAACTTCAATTGTGTTACTTTTAGTCTGGATTATGTGTTTAACTTCTTCCTATTTGTCTAATGTAGTTTACTCTTCCTTTGTAAAATGTGCCGCTCTGCCTTTCTGTCTACAAGTCAGCAGGCTTGTCCATGTCTGTGATTAGCAGGATCTCATTTGTTAGGGTTAGTTAAGCCAGATAACAAGAAGATACCCTGGGTATGTTGAACTCGCTTTGTAGTACAGGCCTCAGGTTGAGCAACAGGCCGTGCAGTGATTCTAGTGTAGTGGCTACAGTCAAGGTGACGTGATGCACTTCTTCCACTTCCACGGACTCAACCAGGAGACCGTCGTTGTGTCCCAAAGTGTTGTTGAGTTATTTTGAAGTTAAGTTAGTGGCGTTTGTGACGTGTTTTCTGCACTTGCGTTACGTTGTTTACATACTTATTTCAAGCCTAACCATGATGTTTTTCCTAAACCTGACTAAGTTGTTTTGTTGCTTAAACCTAACCTACCAAAACCGCGACCATTTCATGATAGCAATGTGGCGTTAAATGACACACGGAAAGCTGTTTCACAACGTTAAGCCCGTGAAATGTTCATTGAGAACAGGTTGTTGTTTGTAGTGTATATGAGCTGATTTATTTCGATATGTTGCTTCTTGATCTAATGTACCAAACATACTATCCAGAGTTTCAGAAAGCCACACTATATATATACAGTATAATAAGTAAGACATAGTGTCTGGTGGCAGTAAAGAGCAGCTAACAGGACTCTAATGAAACACAAGCTGCAGCAGACAGCTACGGCTCAAACAGCCTGAACAAAGATCCGAGGTCACGTTGTGAGAGGAGAGGTGGATTAAAGGGCCACTGAGTCGGTCACCATCAATTGTTTTGGGATGAAAGCAAAGAAAGGCGTTCACATAGCAACCGGTCAGCTGGTTCCCGTCCAGCTGCCTGTGGCTGTCGGGCTGTTTAAGGGATATACGGGAATGTCACGACTACCCTCCCCAATCCTATAGGGACAGCACTTGTTTGGCAGCCAGCCATCCCCCCATCCGCATTCACATGCCAGACAAAGACGGACGGCAAGAGGGCAAACTGTTTGGAGTCTATACTGGAGGCGTGTTTTGTGTTTGTGGCCAGATTCTGTCAGAATGATGCTAAAACATGTTTGTTTAATGAAAACCTGCGCTGTTTGTTTCCCGTCGTCTTAACATACCACTCAGAATCTCTCATCCTTTGGATGTAAGTTATCATCCGACCAACATGAAATCTGGTGTGGTGTTAAGGGTCCCCAGAGGATATTTGTGATTTGTTTGGGGTCATCTCTTGACCTTTTGTGAAGCACTGCCATCAGGTCAAAATTTAAGACAATTAACAGCATTTTTCATGAATCAAAATGCTTATAGCAAATGTTTACGACACCCTGACGATCCTCTAACAACCACAGAATAATGAGTCTTTTAGGGAGGAGGTTGGGTTGACAAAGCATGTGACTTCTTGCTTCTTACCAACGATCATCTAACCGTAAATGAGTAGTTTTTGTGCTAAAACGTAACCAAACCTTGACCATAAGAGGTGGAAAATGAGAAAAACATCATATAAATCATTGTTGTAAATGTTTGGAAGGCACCATGTTCCGACAAACAATGTATTTTGTCATTTCATTTGGAAGATGTTTTGCTAAATTCACCCTTTGTCAACAATTAAATACTGCTGCATATCCATAAAGTTTGATGCATTTGTGGATCTCCACGTTCCCCCAGAGGATAAATCCTTATAACATGGTTTTATTTTGACCTATCTCAGGACAAAAGTTCCTATTTCACACAACAAATATAAAACTCAAAGAGGCAGGACAACCCAGGCTCACGGGAAGGTGAATAAATACCATGACATTACACGTTTTTACACAACATTCTGCGTGTCATGAGTTCGCATTTTAGCCTTTTTGCGTGTCATTTGTTCGCCACGCAATTGAACTACAGTAGCGGGCGCAGCAAATAAGTAAAGTGCATACAGAGACAACGGGACAACTACAGAAAACACGTCACAAACGTTGCTAAAAAACATGTGACAATCATCATGTCGTCAAATGTCACTAGCGTAACTTACAAAATCAATGGTCTCACATACCGGTCTCCTGGTTAAAAGTCCTGTTTTTGTTGGACCCATTTACGTATTTCCGTAAAATGTCCTGCTCCCCAGAGGATGAACTCTTTTGATTTGAATGATTCGCCTCCCTTTCCTCTCACGCTACATTCAGGACAAAGATTTAAGAATAGCAAAATAATAATGTTGTTAGTACCTCAGTTCATTATTTTGTCTGTAAAAGGAAAAATGTTGTTGAAAAAGCAATCATTTATCTCTCTCTGAGGGTTTCCAAAGGCAAACGTGTTTTGCAGCCAAGTAAAACACAGACCTAAACATAAAGTACACAAAACATAGTAAGATACAAAAACAAAAAATGATATAAATAAGTAAAGTGCTAACATAAATGTGGAAGGATTATGTAAAACCTAGAGTAGACGGACATGACGGCGTTTAAGTGGGTCAGCTGATGTCTGTGTGATTCTTTGATGTATTGGACTTTAATGTTGTTCAGGCCATTAGAGGAAGTGTCCTTGTCTAATATCAGACTCTCTTTAGTGACTCTCATTAGGAATTGAATAACACGAGCAGCTGATCTGTCTCTGAACCCGCTGACACTGATATCACACGCTAAGCCTTCCTGGCTAATTAATGAGAAGAGATTTAAAAAGAGAATAAAAGCAAGGTTAAAGAAGTGAATCTGTGGATGAGAACTCCTCGGCCCTTTAAGCACATGATGTATGAAAGAGGTCGCGAAGAGGTCGGCTCCATCCAGAGTCTGCCTCCCTTTAAAGTTGTGTTTTTATAACCTTTGGTTTCGTCCAGCTGAGTGAGTCCATGTTTCTTGGTCATCCGGCTGTTTCAAACAGCAGCGATGCCGCTTCCCCTTTAAGGTAAAATGGCTCTTTGCTTTCTCAGGGTTATATTGTGTAGCTGTATGAATAGAGTCCTTCAGGCACTGGTTAAAGTTAAAGTGGTCTGAAGATTTAGGCCAGGCTTAGTTTTGGTCTTACAAAGGCCTCAATGAAAAGTAAAAAGTTGCACGAAAAAAGACAACATTAGCCATCCCACTATCTCAGAAACTACAAGCTGGAAATCAAAATAGGAGAAATGTGACGCAAATCTCATGGTCTCATGGGAAGGCGTGTAATACCACAACATTACACGGACATTTTGTGTGTCATGAGTATGTATTTTAGCCTTTCCGTGGAACATTTGTCATTTGTACACACAACTAAACTAAGGTAACGTCCGCAGTTGTTTTGTTTAGGCAACAAAACCACTTATTTAGGTTTGGGAAAAACGTCGTGGTTGGGCTTGAAATAAGTATTTAAAATACGTACGGAAACAATTTAACATAACTACGGAAAACACGCCACAAATGTCACAAAAAAAACATGTGACAATCATCAATTGTCAATCACGTCACTAACGTAATTTACGAAACAAAACACCGGTCTCGAACTCCTGCCTCCTGGTTAAAACACTACGTCACTAACTGTCCGTGGATGCGTTTACATTGCAGTCAATACAGGATACATGGCATACAAATGACATGAGTAAATCAAGAGCGGGCGTACTTATTGCGCGCTAAACGCCTTGCGCATTATCGTGGCATTCATTCGCCTTTTCGCGCTGTGTGTCGTAAAAGAGAAATCTGGGTAGTAGAGCATCAGGGAAACCTCATTTCCCGGCTACTGTAGATTTCTCCAGGAGAGATGATTTTTGTCTTGTCCATGTACGCACGACATAAACAGGTTTTCTAATCAGTGTTTTTACACGTGCATAGCAATGACTTCACACAGGGAGAGCGGCTGGATGAAAAGAAAGACCGTTGCACATAGAGGTGCTGGTTAAACTTGTTAGCTAAAAGTAAGCAAACTGAAATAATAGGTGTCAATGAAGGGGTAGCCTACTTGAAGGATTAGGAACCACTGTGGAATATTCCACCTAAAACGATCCTAAATTGAACAATTTGCAACGTGTTTGCAACGTGTTGCAATGCGCATTTAATGATCTGACTCATTTATTGAGGGCTATTATTTGTGAAAAAGTCACTGCACAAAAATCCCTTCAGGTTTGTTTGTTTGTTCAAGTCATTTAGGAAGCGGTTGCATGATCCCTTTTAAACACTGACTCATATCGCAAGTTGCGGCTGCGACTC
>CAKAOI010031447.1:11785-23429 GCA_916701655.1 Sebastiscus albofasciatus | reverse complement strand
CCCCCCCCCCCCCCCCCCCCCCCCCCCCCCCCCAAGCATGTCGCATCACCATGGTTACCATACCAGACGAAGCCATTGCCATAGTAGCAGGTCGGGGCACAGAAGCAGCCAAAACAAATGAAGAATCTCGACTGACCTGCTTATGTTTCATGGCCACTTTCCAAAAGCACCTGGGTGTTAATATAACTCAGCACTCTGTCATAGTATAATGGTTTATCATCATAAATACCCTGTTGAAGGCCTGTTCTGTTTAGCTACGTATCTGTAATATGTGCTCATGTGTACTGTGAGGTGTTATAAATAATACTTCTCATCAACGGTCATGTTTCTTTGGAGCAATTAATGCTTTTTCAACTTTTCAGGGTTTTTTTGTTTTTTAAAAAAGTGTATTTTTTGGTGCTCTATTGTGTCATTTCCTTGGCTTTCCAATTTCTACACAGACGATGTTGAATCTACAGTTTTAAAAATCATTTTAGTCACAATTGTGGATCAGAATAAAACTATTTTGTGTGTTTATTGTTGTCTGATCCAGGTGCAGCATCGTGTGTCGGGTCAGGTAATGGCTCTGAAGATGAACATCCTGGCCAGCAACAGAGCCAACATGCTCAGGGAGGTCCAGCTCATGAACCGACTATCGCATCCCAACATACTCAGGTAACTGAAACATTTACACTCCCGACATGCTGTCCTATTTTTGGTTTGTTTTTCCACCTGGTTTACATTCTGTTGCTTCTATCGTGTGTGACATTCTTCCAACAAGCTTTGACTTGTTGAAAGAATGAAATATATGTGTCATGAAACTGTTGTTCTCCTTCTGCTTCCTGCTGTTAAGTGTTTTTCCTGCTCTGCCTCCAGGTTTATAGGAGTGTGTGTCCACGAGGGCCAGCTCCACGCCCTCACAGAGGTAAGACAGCCTACTAAAATTTGCCCCTCTTACTACTTGTTAAGACATTAAAGGGTTAGTTGGGGTGTTTTGTAGTGGGGTTGTATGAGGTAATTATCCATAGTCAGTGTATTACCTACAGTAGATGACTGTCAGCATGCCCCTAGTTTGGAGAAGCAGACAGGAGATACCGCACAGAACCATAGATATCAGTTTAAGTGTACATTATATATAGAATATTTTCACCACTTTACCTTGCCGTGAGACAGCCCCCTTCCGACGGGGAACTGAAGCCGTTGTATCCATCTATGCTCTTACCAAAGCCACCAGACTTGTACCTCGCAGAACACGGGGTTTGCTGGTCTAACGCTGCCTTGAATGCTGAGTTTGTTTGTCGTATTGTGTAACTTTGGTGGATATGAACTAACCAAAGTCACACAATAACACAAACAACGGCTGATAACGGTACGACGGACGGTAACAGCTTCAGTACCCCGTCGGAAACAAAGACTTTTAGGTGGGCCTTTCTTTTACGTGGTAAAAATACATTTTGCTGCCGGCCCTGTTCATAGCAGTGCATTGCTTTGCTCCTGTGCAGTAACTCCTGTCTCCTTCTCCAAACTGGGGGCGTGACGTCCGTCATCTACTGTAGGTAATACACTGACTATGGATAAGTCCCTCATACAACCCCACTTCAAAACACCCGAACCATCCCTTTAATGACATAAATTCTAATCTAAGTTGCGACTCTTTGATTTAAAAATCATTCAAATTGCGATTTGCATGTAAAATAATGAGTAGTGCAGTATTATGACTCTTAGCCTAACATGGAAGTTCACAGTGAGCGTACTACTTTATAGTTTCTAAGATCCCTTCTTGTAAAAACACATTAATTATTAATATATCTCACCCAGTCACTATTCAAATCTTCTCTGTATTTCCATGCGTGGATTGTTGCTCCCATTTCTTTGCTGGAAACCAAAAAAAACTTTTGGGATGTGTTCATTTATTTATTTATTAGCCCTTTTGATATTGTATTTATACTAAAGAGAGTTTGATCATTAAAGCAGCAGATCTGTTGGTTTTTATAAAACAAACACGTCTCTCTACATGAACTCTGTGTAAAACACAGTAAAAGCATCTGACAGTTGACTTGTGTCGCACAGACCGAGGTCAGGCGGTTTGCGTCATTTCACCGGTTTCTTACGTGTGATTGATTTACCTGACGTTGCCATGGTAACTGAGCTGCTCAACAGTGAAAAGGGGGATTTGGTGTTCTGCTGTAATGGTAGTATTCGTGTGACACGTCATTGTGTTGTATTGATGAAAAAGGTCAGCAGGTTCCAGACATACAGGGATTAAAGGTGACCTGTTAAGAGGAGATTTAGCTGATGGACAGAGAAATTACTTTAATGGTCCAACAATTGACTTGTCTGCAGGGCGACTCATCTTTTAGTCTATAAAATGTCTGAAAAGGGAAATTCTGGTCACCTTGTTGTTAAAATCCATATAACCTTTGTTTCATATCGCACCTATGTTTCCTGTTTCTAGCTCTACTATCACTGGCAAAGAAAAGCAAAATAGCTCACAAATTTTAGAAAATTTAGAAAATTGGCTTCACAATTTCTCACAACTTAAGGTGACATCTTCAACTTGTTACTTGTTTTGTCTGAACAGCACTTTAGACCCTGAGATATTGAATTTAGAGTGATATAAAACAGAGAAAAGCAGTAAATCCTCACGCTTTTAGATGCGGAAACCAACAAATATGTCGGCTTTCTTGACAAAAGACTTCACGAATGATTGACTTTTGTAATGATCGAGTCACCTTTAGAAGGAGCGGTAAAATAAACTGTTGACTGATCAATAAAACAAGCTGATAACCATGCTGATAACAGACTAAACATTTATTAATGTGATGTTCATGTAATGACTGACGGCAAAATTCACGTGGGCAAATTTAACAGCACAATCTTTACAGTATGTTACTGCACGACTTCAGTCAGACACTTTGGTTACAATTTTCCAAAACAATTAGAGAAGCCGCTTTCATATCAACATCGAAGCAATTTCAAAATGGAAAGAACTCCTTGTGCGTCGCTTTGTGGTTTAATAATGAACTCCTTCCTGTTCATCCTGATGATCCAGTACATCAACGGCGGTAACTTGGAGCAGCTGTTGGGCAGCGACGTGTACCTGTCGTGGAGCGTGCGCATCGTCCTGGCCCTGGACATCGCCCGGGGACTTCAGTACCTGCACAGCAAGGGCATCTTCCACAGGGACCTCACCTCCAAGGTGACGACACGGCACACACACACGCATCAGTACCCATGTACAGCACACACACACATCACTGAACATCAGGGACTGTGCTCCTAAGGTAGCCATACATGTGTATTACATGCACAAGAAACTACGATTGCTTAACATATGGATGTTCCACAAGAACGTGACGCACAAAGAGGTCAACACAATGATGTTCGAACATGAGTCGTATAACGGCAAAACGTTTGATGATGCTTTTTAATGTAGATTGTGGAAACAGTTAAAAGCTCTGGTGCAGATTTAGAGGCTTTGCAGGTGCGTCACAGATCATGCACCTACGTCAACAAAAAGGATCTGTCGAAAACGTTGCAGGTCAATTCAATAAAGTTCTGAATGTTTAATGAATATGTGAGTTCACAGAAGGCTACTGAAACAGGAAACGGACTAAACTCTAAAATAGCTTCCAGCTAAATTGACCTTTTATTGCAAGTTATTGTTGAATGCAGCCTACATTGGCACATAAAAGCAATCTTATTGTTCCATTTTTCTTACAATCAGCTTTATAGCAGCGTAAAATAACGTGTAATTAAAATTATTTGGTGAGCAAGAGAAAAAATTGTATAAAACAAATGAGTAGACATACATACAGCTACCACTATTACAGGATTATTATTGCCGATCATTTATCTCACACCTCCCTCAGACCTCTTATGTGTTTCGACACTGGTCAATGTAGCGCTTTTTAAAATAGAAATTTACAGAGGAGAGAAAAGAGAGTGAAATAAAAGAGACAATGAAGTAAAACATGAAGATAAAGTGTACAAATCACAACATATGAAGCTCTAAGGGCGCTTTTACAGGCCAACATTTAGTCTGTTTTAATCGAACCCTGCTGCAGTTCATTTTGGCGGTTGTTAACGCAGTAATCGTACTCTGGTGAGTTGAGATGGACACAGGTAATTGACAGATTAACATGAGTGGGAGAGGACTGACTCGGACTTCTGCAGAAGTCTGATGTTTGCTTGACATCCGATCATACAGAATATGCTAAATGAAGTCCACAAAAATAGTGACATTTATAAAGTAATTTGAGATAAACTGGAGGAGAAGGGATTCATTCGCACAGCAGATCAGTGCCAAATCAAAGTGAAAAAAACTTCCACAGCAATATATCAGAGTCTGCGATTCCCTGCATAGAAGTGTCAGCTCTTGAGATGAAAAAGATCAATTCGCTGCTTCCTAAACGCCCCTCAGCTAATTATTATCTTTATTTGGCCTGCTGTAATTTGCACACTGTGAAACCAGACTAAATAGAGAACAAACCAAAAGTATCAATTTCACTCTGATTGGGCCTATTGCATCCTAAAACATTAAAAACAGAGAAAAACGACTATTCTGACGCAATCTTTTACTTTATATGATATGGTTCAGAGAGGAATGAGTGTCTGAAATCTCCAGCCAACAAAGGAAATGTTGACATGCTGGAAACCGTTGGCTATTAGCACATCAGATTTGAGGAGATCCCGAAGTTGACATGGTGAAATAATCACTTCATAGTGGAAAATGGCCCAGAAACCAATCATTTCTCTAAGTGTGGAAACATCAGCAGTTCTCAGAGCGACTCAAAGACTTAAATTCGGTCACTTAAAAAGCCTTTACAGCAAATGAAAAGCTCTGCTCAATAAAACACATGCAGCCATATATAAAGGAATGCTCACACACAAACTGGACACACACTTAACAGCAGTACCAGAGATGTGTGTGACCTCTGACCCCTCTGTGCAGAACTGCCTGGTGCGCTGGGACCGCTGCGTGTGCTCGGCCGTGGTGGGAGACTTTGGCCTGGCGGAAAAAATCCCAGATTACAGGTCAGTGCATTCATCTAAACTTCCATCAACAGTCTGTGATTAGATAAGTCACGCTCAATAAATCACATTCCTCCACTTCTCCCTTTGTCTTATTTATCCCTCGTGGCAGATCTGCCACAATGTCTCCCACAGCTTCTCGTTTTCTCGGGACACAGAAAGCGACACATTACTCACCATAGCACAGTCCGGTTTTTCCAAAGTATGCACATGATGCCTCCCCGTTGAATGTTGTGGTTACCCCCCCCCGCCCCTCTTCTCCACCGCCACTCACTGTTTGGGGAACTTTTTATTAATATTGTGAAGCGTCCTTTCAAGGCGGCCGTGACGCACCGCAGACTCGCTGCTCTGTCGCCGTCGTCTCGTTGCGTTTCCTCCTCTGTGTTTGCAGCTGCGTGTTTTTAATACGCCGTGACATTTATGTGGCATATTTTATTCACCGCCATCAATTCACCGCCGGCTTGTGCCGACTATGAATGACCAGCAATGTTACAGCTATCAAGTTTTATTTCCTTCAGCTGGTTCTCCGGTGACCTCATATCTCCCATAACGCTTGATGACCAAATCCTTTACTTAACTAACAGTAGGAATAAGGAAAATACTTCAAGGCAAAGAAGGAAAAAGTCCTGAATTAAAATAATAAAAAAAAAACAGGTCTCATTGTGAATTAGTGTTATAGTGCATAATTTGAAACAGGGAAATAACAAAGATCTCCAAAAGTTTATATGACATGTCCAGTGAAAAACTCATCGATCTCTCTGCAAGAAAGAGAATACACGTATTTTCCAAAATGCTGTATTCCTTTAAAGGTCCCGTATTGTAGAAAGGGACATTTCCATGTCTTTTTTTGATTATAAAGCAGGTCTATGTGCTATATCTATATCTATATGTATAGATATAGATATCTATCTATAGGTATCTGTGTAACAAATGGTATCAACCCCAAAATTGCTGTAACAACTTATGAGACATAATAAAGCATGGGAATGGCCATCATATACTTTCATCATAAACTATTACATACACTTTCACAATTTATTTTGTATTATTAATGAATTAAATCATGTTTATTTGTAATTTATGACTAGAACAACTTGACACACAGTGCTTGGCTGCATCTTAAATTAATCCTCAGGTTCCCAGCTTTCAGATGATGTACACCACTTCTATGTGACATCTACTGTTAACCTGCTATCTGCTCCTAAAGACCCCCTGTACACCCATAAAAACAACAAAAATGGGTCTCAGAGGGTTAAAGAGACAGGCGCTAAAATGGAGCATTTCAGACAGAGGGTGAATAAAAGTATAATCAGAAGGTGTGTATGAGAAAAATAGTGTTTTTTGAACATTAAAGAATGTAAACATGTTCTAGTAGAAACCAAAATCCAAGTATGAACCTGACAAATGAGCATGATGTGTCCCCTTTAAAGTCTTACAAAATGGCGAAATGTTCCAGTTAAGTACCACTAGGTCAAATTGTAATTAAACACATGACTTCACCAGAAGTACTTTCTCTTGTCCTCAGTTTATCTACGACTTGACATCACTTCTCCTCAACGTCCATATAACTTAGACGTTTTGTCATCTTTATGAATATTGTTTGTCCATAAATGGATCAACAGGCAGGCAGTAAACTGATAACAATGTAGAGCATCAACCGGCAGCCGTTATGTCAGAGGCATACAGTTACACTCGTCACACAGTTGCGTCCCATTAGCTCCTCATCCTCCCCTCCTCGCTCTGTCTGCAGTCATTTAGTAAACACACGGCTCTCACTGAGACGACACAGCTGCCACGGAAACTTGACCTGCCCTTTTCTGTGTGTTTGTTGTGAGTGTGCGTTTCCGCTGGCTCTGTTTGTGCCCGACCACCTTTTGTGTTTACACAAGTGTGTGTGTCACTGTCAGGTTGGAAAAGCTTTCATGATTTTCATGCTTTTTTATGAAGATCCATTAAAAGCATGTCCATCCAGCTAAAAACGAGGATAAAATTGATATTTTACACATGCAAGTGTGCATACTTGCCAAACTTGAGAAAATAGGGAGGATTTCAAAATCAAAGTGTTGATTGTGGGGTCCCAGAAACATTTCAGAGACTTTGTTTCCTGCATTCTGGCGACTTTTAAAGAAAGAAAATACAAAATAATAAGTACACTGCAACAGCATTTTTTATTTCACGTATACTTTTAATTTGACCTTTAATTCTCAGGAAAGAATACAGAAAAATCTGGCATTAACTTGTGTGAATCTCTGGCATAAAGTAATAGGCTATCATGAAACCCGTTATTTCCAATGGCTTGCGCCGCGCCACAACAGCTTTTCACTGCGTCAAGCAAAGCCCCACTTTGGGCGTTGCACGCTGTGATGTGCGGCGAGCGCAGCTCAAACTGAGTTGTGTCGTGAGCAGCTCTCTTCTGCCAGTAAACAGCATTTGGTGTATCTGTATTGTTGTCCGGGTGGAAACAATCGTGCTTATACACGCTGTACATTGCCAGAAACAGGTGGAGATAATGAAAAGGGGAAAAAAAAGGTGTTAAGAATGTTCATAAATCAGGAGAGCTGTGGGAGAATTGTGACCCCGGCAGGAAACTGGGAGAGGGCAATGAAAAACGTGAGTCTCCCGGGAAAATCGGGCGGGTTGGCAAGTATGCAAGTGTGTGTCATTGTGTATTTTTGCATACCTGCAGCTATCAAACATGAAGCCTCTGTTTGCTCCAGCCTCTGTTTCAATAACAGCTGGTGAATTGTGTTGCCGTCGTTTTCAAGGGCATGTTTGCTTTTACATTTTAGTCAAACACTGTTGTATCCTGTCGCGGAGCGCTGACGGAGAATGGGCGACGTTGACAGCCCTTCTCGTGTGTTTGTGTTGGAGTGCTACCACTGTGCTTGTGGCATGAAGGATAGGAGGGGGGGAGGGAGGGAAGGATGGATGGAAGGAAGGAGAGGAGAGGAGAGGAGATGGAGAGGGTTCAGGAAAAGCACTCCAAATAAGGTCAAACTATTCCAGTCCTCCTCCTTTTGCTCTAACTGGATCTCTGCTGCACCTCGTACAGCAAGTCACTCCTGTCCTTTACTCTCCCATCATTCCTCTGGTGTCCGTTCTTCAGTTTTTCTGTTCATTTCTGAGTTTTCTGTTTTCCCTCCGTTGCCTTCCGCGCTCTCTCTGTTTTCTCCTTTCTGTCGGTCCACTTCTCCAAATGGTGTTTACGTTGGGAGCCGCGACTGTCTCGGCTCCTCATCTCTCCCTCTGCCATCACTTCCCTCGCTGTGTGTTTTTTGCAGTATCATAGCCCACAGTAGCAGATGGAAATAGCACAGGAAAGGAAGTATCTGCCAGCAGGGTGTATGTGTGTGTATGCATGTGTGTGTAGGTATGCATGTGTGTGTGTGTGTATGTATCTGTGTGTGTGCGTGTGTGTGTGTGTGTGTGTTTGAGCACGTAGTCCTTGCACATTCTTGTCTTCCTTCCTTTTTATTCAGCTAAAATTGCTCAACGATATCTCCACCGAACTGAAAAACATTGTGGTTTCTTAGATACAGAGGAAGTGCACACAAACACACTCTCACCCCATAAAACCCCTCTATCTCTATCTCTCTCTCTCTTGATTGGGTTCTGCGTTAATGAAATGGAGCGTGACGCCAGCTTTACTTGACTGTTCTTGTCCAACCATTTGCTTATCTGTCATCGTGTCTTACAAATTGCACATCTCCTGAATGGAAAACATGTTTTCATTTCATTTCTCATGCATCACTGTCGGGACTTGCATGTAGTTGTTGACCCAAAGCCTTTTTTACTAGGGCAGCAATTATTAGATATTTTCATTATTGATTTAATTTTCTTATTGTTTTTTCAATTAATCCTTTGGCCTTACAAGAAAAATAACAATTAAGTTGTGAAAAATGTCCATCAGTATTACCTAAAGCCCAAGGTGACATTTTTACATTGCTTGTTTTGTCCAATCAGCAGTTTAATATGGTGTACAAAATACCAATTAAAAGCAGAAACTGTTTCCATTTAAGCAGCTGGAACCAGAGAATATTTGCAATTTTTTGCCTGATTAAAGAACAAACAATTAATTGATTATTAAAGCTTTCTGTTGATCGTCTAATCGCATAACCTATGAATTATTTCAGCTTTATTTTCTTATCCCATGGTGTGATTTTTTTTTAAAGGAACAGTGTGTAACATTTTGGGGGATCTATTAGCAGAAATGGAATATAACATTCATAACTATGTTTTCATTAATGTATAATCACCTGAAACTAAGAATCATTGTGTTTTCGTTAGCTTAGAATGAGCCCTTCATATTTACATAGGGAGCGGGTCCTCTTCACGGAGTCCAACATGTTTCTACAGTAGCCCAGAACGGACAAACCAAACACTGGCTCTAGAGAGAGCCTTTCACATTTTGACGTTACCTAAAGGCCACCGAAGTTCTCCAACAGGCTTGTGAAACTGCAGTAACGTGAGCCACAGAGTGCAAAACAGTGATATCGCCAGCCGCCGTCTGACTTCCATTACTCCTAAAGTAGAGTTATTATCGTAAGGAAAAGATTGCCTCTGAGCGAGGCAAACGGCGTTACCACGGTTTTACACTCGGCGGCTCACATTATCGCAGTCTTGGAAAGGGAAGAGTGAGTGGAGGGGTACTCGGTTGGTTGCAATCTGCAACCACACCACTAGATGCTGCCAAATCCTACACACTGCACCTTTAAACTCAGATGTTGTGAAATTAATTTGAAGTGGCACCACAAATACATTCACATTCATCTCCCATGTATGTGAGTGGAGGCAGAAATCTCAAAACAAAAACCTTCTGCATGTCAGATGCCAGTCACTGTTTTTTATAATTTGGGTGGAACAACCCTTTAATGGTGCCTTTTTGTTGGACTGTATTTGGTATTAAATCCACTCATTTCTTTCAGGCGATTTCAGCCTAACCTCTGTAAAAGCATCACAACTGGATTTATTGCTGATTGGTGTCTCTCTCTAAAAGTGAAGACGTCATATTCATTGATTTATAACTGACTCATAAGCTCTAACGGAAACATTATTCTTATCCCAAGCTGTGTTGTATTTTAAAGACAAAAATCCCCAAAATTCAATATACCAATTTTAAACACGGGTGTTCTGTAATGGATTCAGGAGCCTCAAATAAGTGCAGGTTTAACATGAATGTTCCTCTTCTCTCTCTCTGCAGTGAGGAAGAGGACCAGGTGCCTCTGGCTGTCGTCGGCTCCCCCTACTGGATGGCCCCGGAGGTGCTCAGAGGAGAGGTGTATAATGAGAAGGTACTGACGGATCGCTGTCTTCATTACCTTTCAGCTGCAGATTGTGGCAAGAGTTCAAGGTCCACAGTGTGTGTGATGAAAGCCAGTCAAATAAACCCAGCACCCAGGCAGTGAAGTAAAGCAATAAATATTTGATAAATCAGTTATTATATTAAAGGCAAACAGTAATTTAGTTATGTAAGAGGTGCACTCTCTGCTTGGCTTGTATTTTTCTGTAGTGGGCATCCTAATTGCCTGTTAGGGTTGCATTTAAGGGATGATGATGACATGTTCTGTGTTATGCAGCCTGCCTGGCCTCACAAGAAACTACAAATTAGTATAAACCACATCCAGAATGTAGTGCAGATTTTAGATTATATTGCAAAACAATAATACAAATCCGCATAATTTACATAATCAGAATTTCAGACCTTCATTTCTACAATAAAAGCATATACAATTGTAATTTAAAAGAGAAATATATTTTGATTTGAGTGTTTTTTCAAAGCATTTCATTAAAAATGAACAATTTAATGAAGTTTGGTTAATAAACGCACAAGTAAAAATATAAACAGTACAATGTAGTTGTCTCTCCCTGTTTTACTTGATCTCATCTTTACCCCTCGATGTGTGATCGATTCGTCTTCCTTTCTCCGCAGGTGGATGTGTTTGCATACGGGATCATCCTGTGTGAGGTTATTGGGAGGATACAGGCCGACCCCGACATCCTGCCGCGCACTGTGGTAACGATGAAAACATTGTCATCACTAATGATTCCCCCTGTTCCCTTATCATCACGTACTCATCACCTCATGCACGTCTAATGTCACGGAGCCCTTCGTTATATCACGGTGTGAATAATAAAACCATTATTGATATTAATGGTCTTCTAGGACAGTTCCTGTATTCAGTTACTGCCAATATTTCAAAAGCACATGACTGTTGTGCAAGCAGCGATGTCAAAATGACTCAAGGTTAAGCAACAGTTTCACCACATCGGAGATGATTAAAAAAATATGCAAAATGCTGGATATCTCATTTTGAAATCTAACTGCTGATCGTCATCTTGGACAAACAGGAAGCTGAGTTTCTAATCTTAAAAAAAGCTTGCATGTTCACAAGATGTTTCTGCTAAAGTGCTTAAAATAACTGACAAAATACATGCAGTGCCTTATGATCTGCATTGCATATGCACTGTGTATAAGCAAGTATATGCAAAACAGTTGGTGTAAAAACTTTATTTTCGAGTATGCTGTTGATGTTCACTGATGTCCCACAATGCAATGCATTGACAAAAAAAAGGGGGAGCTGCTCACGGCTGCAGAAAAATTAAAAAACAAATTGCAGATGTTGGTGAAACG
>CAKAOI010031447.1:0-11237 GCA_916701655.1 Sebastiscus albofasciatus | reverse complement strand
GCAATGCATTGACAAAAAAAAGGGGGAGCTGCTCACGGCTGCAGAAAAATTAAAAAACAAATTGCAGATGTTGGTGAAACGGCTCCAGAAACAAAAAGTATTAAATTAAACAAAATAAACTTAATAGCACTCCAAGAGAATTTCTCCCCCTTGTGGCCATTTACTGAATATATAATATATATATAATAGTACATCAGTTGAAGCCAACATTAAACAGATGGTGGCGTTTTTTTTTTCATGCCGTGTTATTTTTCAAGGGCTCTTTAAATAGAACACACATTTTTTTAAAGAAACACACACTGACATGAATGTAAACCCTTGTGTAACTTTCAAAATCCTTTATTTGTACAGGACTTTGGTTTGGATGTGGTGACCTTTCAGCAGATGGCGGGAGATTGTCCTCCTGATTTCCTGGGGCTGGCCATCGCCTGCTGTAATGTAAGAATTACTCATCTGACACACACACACACCCTGCCTTCTCTTCTTTGCTGCCGGATCACTTGTATCTTTAGGTTGTGCCTCATGTCAGCTCAAGTGTGGGTGCGTTACGGTATTGCACAGTGCAATCCAATTCAATAGCACCACTGACTACATTCTCCAAAATGACACCGCTGTAGATCAGTCAACAAAAACTGAACATTATAACCTTCGTGAAGGTATAATTTATTGCAGGACTGTTGCACAATACTGCAGTAGTTTTAGCAAGGTGTACCTTGTCCGTTTATCCTAAATGGTCCCGTCAGTCATGTTTCAACAGAGCAGTTAAAGAGCATTCTGTAACCTGTGTTTAAATGCCCGAAAGCCATAATTATGATGATAATTATGAACAGATCAGATAGATGAAGCCAGAAATAACGTCATAGTGGGAGGGGTGGCATCATAGACTGTTTATAAGTGTACGTAGTCATCGTGACGTCACCCATTGGTTTGTGGACTGCCGTTTTGAAGCCTCAAGTTTGGCATTTTGTCCATCACCGTCTTGGTTTTTTGCCACCAGAAGTGACACGAGAGGGTGGAGCTATGTACAACCAGACGCTGAATGAGACATTTTAGGTGACAAAACTGTTACAATTAACTTTTGTGAGCTGAAAACACACTGTGAAAGAAGTTATAAGACGAAAACACGGACAACTCCCAGACCGGACAACGCCGTGGTAGTGACCTGTCAATCGCCGGGTAGCCAATCACAAGGTAGCCACGTTCTAAAGCATCCCCTGCTTTATGGTCTATTTGACTCTAAATGGGACCATAATTCACTAAATGAACATCATGCTGTATTGAAGAAGACTTGAAACTAGCGATTAAGACCATAAACTCATGTTTACAATGTTAACTGAGGTAATAAATCAAGTGAGAAGTAGACTCATTTTCTCATAGACTGCTATTCAGCCAGAGGAGTCGCCCCCTGCTGGCCATTACAAAGAATGCAAGTTTAAGGCACTTCAGCATTGGCTTCACTTTTCAGAGCTGCTCACTAGGTGGCATCCATCCACCTTCTAACATCCAAGCAATGTTTCCATCTCCTCAATTTCTTTTGAGTTTATGGATAACAAAATCAAATAAGAATTGATGACGATGTTGCAGTTTTTAAAAAAAATGACTGTAGTTTTTGTCTCCATTTTCCTTCATGGTTTTGTTCCATCTGTTGAATTTGTTTCTCCCTCCTTCTCATCCTGGCAGATGAGTTCAAAGCTCCGTCCATCCTTCTCCCAAATCGTGGTGGAGCTGGAGAGGAGAACGGCGGAGAGGAAACAGAAGGACGAACCGACGGTCAAAGGTGAGTCATCAGACGCTCTGTACTGTTGGCACTAAATGGTAAACGTGTTTGTTCCTGCAGATTAATAATTATCATTCATTCTTGTTCTTTAAAGCGGTTTCTCCAGCAATTAGCCCCCTACGAAGGCGATCCCTCTGCCTCCCGTCAGATCCTCGCCTCTCCCGCAGCAAGTCCGACATGCTCCACCCCCCGGACACGCCCCCCTCTGTTAACATGGCGATTCCTGCACGGGTCAACCCCTTCTCTCAGAGAGAGGACCTCAAGGGCGGCAAGATCAAGCTGTTCGACACTCCCAGCAAGTCCGTCATCTCGCTCACCTTCACCCTGCCGCCTCCGCCGGACTGCGACGACCCCGAGAACGACAGCTATGAGCTACCCAGGAGGCACCGGCGCTGCCACTCGCTGCCGTGCACGCCTCCTCCGCACCTCACGTCAGCGCCGAACACCGTCCTGACCGAGGAGGAGTCGTCCACGTGTGAGATAAATGGAGTGAGTGAAGAAGAGAGACTGTTAGGAGAAGAGAAGGAGATCGGGGATGGTAGTGGGAATGATTCAGGTCTTCCTCTGTCCTTTGAACCCCTGTCGCTGGACCTGCTGGACCAGGAGGAGGAGGAGGAGGAGGGGGATGAGGAGCCCATGGACTGCGCCAGCTCCCCGGACACACAAGACAGCACTTCATCTCCTTACTCCAAACTCTCCCCTCCTCCATCACACTCCTCGACTCCCATCCAACCCTCCACCCCTCCCTTCTCAAACGGTTGGGGGTCGGCCATCTCCAACGGGCCGCCGTGCCTGCCTCCCCTCTCTCATTTGGACAACAACAATGTCGTCGTGAGTCGACCCACGGGATGGAGCGCCACCACCACCAGTGCTCCCACCACAACCAACAACAATGGCTACCACTCCCCTCCCGGCGACCCCGCCGGTTCGTCACCGTTCGGCTCCGGCAGCGGACACTCCCTAGACCAGGAGGAGGTGATCTCCTGTCCCGGCTGCTGCCTCGCCGGTCTTCGCTTCCCCTCTATGTGTCTCAGAGCTCCACCGCGCAGAAACCCTTACAAGAACTTGAACGTGGACCACGCAGCCTCACGTGGGCTGCTTTGTCCGGGACCCAAGGACCTGCCGCCCTCTCCTACCCCCACAACCACCACCACCAGCCTGGAGCCGGGACTCGCCTTGCCGGGGGCGCAGACATAAACTTCTCAACACCAAATACACACAGAAAAAAGATGTGTGGGAGCTCTGCACCAAAAGATCCCTGGGAATTAAGCGGGTCCTCTTAGAATTTTGCACAGATTTTAACGCAGCAATACCCTGCTTATTTTCCAGACACACTTTTTGGTGCAGCTCGGTTTACTAAAACACACTCCAGGCTGACTTTGTCCATGATAGCTGTGGGACAAGGAACAACTTGTTGCATGTCGCCCTCTGCAGGGCTGAGGGCGACATGTCGATCTGACTGATGATCCACAGCGTCCAGAACTGTTCAGCATGCCGGCCTTAAAAACACTCCAGTTTGGGGCCGAGTTGGTTGGATCCTGTATATTACCGCAGATGTAAAGATTCTTATGACTGATGATACTGATGATGCTGAAATGAGGAATGTTAAGCTTAGTATTATTACTGCTGCAATGATATTTGATGTTTGGTGCTGTTTCTGAATGAACAGGCAGTTTTTGCTTTAATGTATTTAATTGTCAAGAGGGTGTATGGTGCACTGCTGGGCTGTGTGTGTGTGTAGCATGGAGTGTGTGGTGGATTCAGTGTGAGAGGCTGGATGTGCGTGTGTGTGTATGAGAGAGGAAAGGTAAGAGAGTGTGTGCTGTACACCGTTCTTTTGACCTTTTTTGTTGCTGTATGATCTCTATTGGCCCTTCTGGGCGCCTGGTTAAGCACTTCAACTGTATTACTGTTGTTAATAAGGAAACTATTGTTGTTATTATTATTACTTTTGGGAATGAATGGTCAAAGACCTGCTTAAGAGATGTACAGATTCTTATTATTTAAAGATGGCATTGAATAAAACGATAGAATGCAGTTCTGCTGACATGTATCTGCTTTTTCTTTCTTTAGCCACGATGTGAAATATCTCAACAACTATTAGATGGATTATCATCCTGATGATTTTGGTGATTCATATTCCACTCAGGATGAATTGTAATAACTTCTCGTCTTGGGCCATCATCACGTCAAAATTTTATTTTTTATTTTACCTGCAAAAGCAATGACAGTCCCACTAGCCCCAATACTAGTACTCAGTTCTAATTGGCAAATGTTAGCATGCTAAATAAAGATGGTGAACAATTTAAACATTATATTTTGTTAGATTTTACTACTATATATATATATATATATATATATATATAAAAATATTTTTAAATAGTTTTATATCCAGACTTTTGTATAAATTATCTAGTAAGTGTGTTATTATGATTTTAGCTATACATGTGCAAATCTAATTTTGACAACCTTTCAACACTTCCCATTCATTGTCTATGTAAGCAGCCGTGCAATGCGTTCTGGTAGCGTGGCGGCGCGATTCAAGGGACGGGGCGTCACGTTGGCCGCTTCTCATTTGCATAAAGTTGAGGCCTTGGCTACTTTATGAACGTACCTTAAGGGGGGCCCGGACCCCAGGTTGGGAACCACTGATCTAAATCAACTCGGTGTCAGTGAATGGTTTCTACCTTTTTGAACCTGCAAAAGCAATGACAGTCCCACTAGCCTCAATACTAGTACTCAGTTCTAATTGGCAAATGTTAGCATGCTAAATAAAGATGGTGAACAATTTAAACATTATACTTGCTCAGTATTAACATGTAAGCATTGTCATTGTGAGCATGTTGGCATGGTGACGAAGGCTGCAAAAAACAATTATTTTCATTGTTGATTAATCTGTCGATTAGTTGTTTGTTCTATAAAATGTCAGAAAATGGTGAAAAATGTTAGTGTTCCCCAAAGCCCAACATAACAAATGTCTTGTTTTATCCAAAGATATTCAGTTTACTGTCATAGAGGAGTAAAGAAACCAGAAAATATTCACATTTAAGAAGCTGGAATCAGAGAAATTGACTTTTTTAGTCAATTATCAAAATAGTTGGCGATCCACTTAATAGTTGACAACTAATTGATTAATCATAGCACCTCTAATCTATTTAATATCTTTTTAAAATCATGACACAAGTTCATCTTGAACTTTTAACCGTCTCCGTCTCTCAATCATCTCATCCTCCTCCTAAGTAGATTACAGCCTTTCATCACTCACCGACCTCTCCACCCCTTCCACCCTCCAGTCTGACTCCAGTCTATCACTTTCCCTGCAGCTCACTGCATCTCCTCCTCAGTGAGTCTTCACAGGTTGTCTTGCTTTTAAAAAGGAGTCACAGCATTCTACAGGCTAGTAGAGTCAAGACCATCACAGTCTCTTGGTCCAGAGGTCACCAAGTTGCCATGGAGACACCAGGTGTAACCACGGTGGGGTTGTGTGTCGTGGTCGCCCTGCTGATCACTGGTGAGTACTGAACTCAATATCACAGTTGTTTTATTCAACTTCTCTGTAGCTGTTTCAATAAGTCTCCTCCGCAGGTGCTCGTGCTTGCAAGTGCTAACAAAGTTGTGACAGTCAGACTTAACAGGTCAATAAAGATCCGTGTGAGCGTGCTATTTTGGGTGTACTTGTTTCGTGCGAACTTCCCAGGGTCGACTGGATCAGTCTGCTATCCTGCTGTGGAATCACTGGACTTAGGATGCCTCCTGCGGTGGGATTGTCCCCATGCCAGCCCTAATACCACCTATACCGTGCAAACAAAGACACAGGGGTAAGTCATCCTGTCTGTGAGCATGTGTGTGTGTAGGCGTGTGTGTAGGTGTGTGTGAGACAATCCTGTAACTTCATATTTTGATTTTGCTTCTGATTTATCTGCAGACACAACACACTTTACCCTACATTCAGCTTCATTCCCTCACATGTGTTTGTGTTTTTATTGCACTTACACATACACTTGTGGTTTCTATTTATACTGGTATATATATACATTATTATATCTCATTGTTATACTACACATTTTAAATTAGATCAGTAAATGTGTACACTATTTTAGATCAAGTGCTTATTATAAGACTACAAAGTTATGGTTTGATAAGTATTTATATTGTACTTTTCAAGCAACAGCGCAATGTTCTTTCCACACGGAAAGGGAAATAAATTGCCTTTATATAGATAGACATAAGGTGCATAATAACAGCAATAGTAAAATAACATTTAGACACAAAGAAAACTATAGATAAAAAAAGTGTTTTAGTTTCATTTGCACATTTGTACATTCCTTTTTCTCATCTCGAGTGCTGATTAGAAAAATATTACAGGATATAATGTGATAATGTAAGTATTTTAAATTTTTCAAGCAGGAAGCCCAATTCCATATTGGTAGAGGAATACATTGCAATAACAAGACCGTGGTAATGACAGCTGAACAAATAAATCAACATTATTTAGACACTAAGAAAAGTAGTTTTAGGGTTTTTTTGCAGATAGAAGTTAATTAAATTAAATTAATTTCTTAAATTAATATTTGTATTGCTTCTTATATTTTATTGTATTATATTTGATACGTCCTTTTATATTTACTATTTATTTTCTCTCTTTTAAGGAGCCTCCCAGCAAAAGCATTTCACATGATTTTACTGGTATAACCGGAGTGACAATAAACATCTTGAATCTTGAAACAGATGACAGGAAAAGTCAAGAAGACACAGGCTGATACAGTCGACCTCCTCCTACTTCAGAAGAAGAAAATTAAAGTAAAATATCAAAATTCATATAAATACAAAGAACGAGTCACATAAAATGAACAAAAGAATTCAGAATCAGAGATACTGTGTCTACCTACAAACTAGCACACCTCAGTTAAAGGTTGAATGGGCGGCATAATTACAGCTATAACATTCATGTGTGAATCTTGGAGAATATGTCTTATATTTCTGTGTTTTGTTCGTGCACGTACTGTATTTGTACGTAATGTGACTGTGTAGTGTATTCTTCTTGCAGTGACCCCTGGCAGGACGTGCCGTGGTGCGTTTGGGTGTCGTCCCGCAGCTGTGACGTCTCGCAGGCCTTCTCGAACTTTGAGCTGTACAACATGGTTCGTCTGGGCGTCCACCTCAGCCCCATCTCCACCGTCTGGATGAAGCCACGCAAGTTTGACTACAGTGACTTCAGTCAGTGAGAGTCTGCAGTTTAAAAAAGTACAATAACCTGTTTTTATGTGTGTTATGATAATAGTCCCTCTCTGTCTTCTGCCCTGTCCAGCCTTCAGCCCTCCCTCTGTCTCAGCCTCTCTGGAAGACGACCAGCTGCTGGTGAAGGTGCAGTTCCCCTGTGCGGCCAACAGGAGGTGCTCTCTGGGGAGGTGCTGTCCCATCTCTGAAATGATTGACCCCTGGACCACAGTGACTGTGTACAACGAGCTCAATCACTCTGAGTACCAGGTCTGACATGCTTTTGTTGTGTTGATATTAAAAAAAAATAAAACAAAATGTATATTTGATTTAAAGTCAGTATTTAGCATGCTTTCCTGCAAAATTGAGGAAACAAACGATTGATCCTGCTTAGTGCATCCAGTGTTGCATTAACGTGTACCAGTAAAACTGTAAAAAAACAGTTTAAATATTTCCATCCAGATTAAAACCGCTGAAGTTTAACTTTGTAAAATAATGTATATTTCTAAAGGCTTGCAATGGGATGCAGCATTAGTATGAGTATAAAAGCTGAGCAATTCCTGAAGGTGATTTTTAAACAAGAAAACCCACTTGTTGCTTATTAAAATAATAAATCAACTCAGTGTCATTGAATTGTTTCTACCTTTTGAATCTCTGGTATTATTTTGAAAAGCTTTGTGTTCCTGCAGAGCCGTACGGTTTGGACCCAGGAAGTGGTGTCCCATGTGGAGTTCTCTGGTTTGGCTCCAGGTCAGAACTACTGCGCGGTGGCCAACTTCTCCTTCCCGACCTTCTCCATGGCTGCTTCCCCAAAATCTGCTCCTCAGTGTGTGGAGACTCTTTCCAAATCAGGTGAGAGGAAAACTGAAGACAAGTCACCTTTGAATGACCTTTCAGCTTCTACCTAAAGAGCCCTTAAATTTGATCACATTTCAACCCATAGAGGGCCACAAAGGAGCACAGAGGACGTCACACACCATTATGACTCACTCAGAGAGGGATCTTCAGTTTTTTACAAAGGTCATTTATTGTACGTAAATGAGGCTGTAGTCTAGTTTCCTCCAATGCAAAGTGTGCCAGCTATTGATGACCATTGACCCATTGATGAGTAAAGTGTTTTCCAACCTGAAGGACAGCAACCCTCTAGTAAGTTACAGGATCAATCTAGTCACTAGAACACTGTTTTTTCTCCTTCATATCTTGCAACCACTAAATTTAGGATAAATCTAGTGTTTTTTATATATATAATATAAGCCATTACAGGTTTCTACCTCACCCTCACACATATTTTATATTTCTATCATGTGATTTGTATTGAAATGTTTTTTTTTTATGTTTGTGAAACAAATAAACATAAACTAGAACACAATAGAATAAATAATACATACAAAGAGAAAAATAAATAAATAAATGAAGTAAAAAGTAAAAAAATATATATAAATTTGACCTCAGCAAATTTTATAGGGCTGCACGGTTAATCAAAATTTGATCGAAATCCTAATATGCCCTCCTGCAATTTTCAAATTGCAGTTTTTGGGACATTAGGTATGTGTTGCTTGCAGTAAACAGAAGATAATGATCAGGAGAACATACCTCTTGCAGTTTTAGTGCAGTTTATCGCTGTCTACTGGCCTTGTTCTTGTGCAGCTCCGGAAGTTAATAAAGTTGTCAGGCCTTGAATCCTTGAATTGGCCATTTTGACAAACACCATGAGGCATTTCAAACCAAACACCTAAAGCCGCTCCTGCTTAACCTGCATGCTGCTGGAAAGGGTAAATGATGTAAAAACAAATAAGTTTGTCTGGAAACCTTGAACAAATGGGCAGTGACATAGACAATAAAATAATGTGCTCTGACTTATTCAATCTTTGCCTTTTTCTTGTTAACCGCTGGTTAGTTTTTGGTTAGTAATTCAAATGCATCATTGTCCAGTCCAGAGGTGAACTCAGAGACTTTGTGCAGAGCCAGTTAAAGCTCTTGTTGGCTCATCTTGTTGACACTGTGTGTGAATTTATGCAGAGTTGTTTGTTTGTTTGTTGTGGCAGTGATTTGTTCATCCTGTTTTGTGTTTTCTCTTCAGTTCTGGTGCCTGCCTTGTGTCTGGGCATCGGGTTGACTTCTCTGCTCCTTCTTCCACTTCTCACTTTTTTTCTGAGAAGACCGAGCCGAGCTGCACCAACCTCTGAAAATCCACCCAAGACTCCGGTATGACTCATTTTGTCTTTTTACTCAGAAGTCATTGATACTAAAGTACACTGCCTATTTCTTAGAGATGCCCTGATATACATTGCAATTCGATAGAACAATTTATTGCGATTTTTGTTAACAGAAGCCTTAAATGCTGAACTTATCGCCGTTTTACTTGTTGGATTTGGCGCTGTGAAAGTATTTCCAATACTGGTATCGAATCAAGTCTACTCTTTCTCCTTGACAGATTTTTCATCTTCATCTTTTTTTTCTTTTCTTTCATTAAGGCGCCCGTTCACGATCCAGTCTCTTTGGTCCCCCTTTCTCCGGTCCCTGTCGACACTTGTGACATCCACCTGGAATTCACCGACGACCAAATCGCCACCGAATCCTCCTGTAACCATGACCAGACCTCGACACGCACCAGGGATCCTCTCCATTACCATCCCAGCTCAGGTTCAGTGTACTGGGACAGCGGCTGGAGGGAGCTGGAGCGAGGCCCGGACTCTGGTATCAGCATCCCACTCGTCTTCTGAGGAGACATGTGGGACAAATGGCGACTGAAAGACTGAGCGCCAGTGTTGCTTTATATAGGTATGTGTCAGTGGGGGTCTGAAGGGCCGGGTTTCACCACATCACTGTGTAATGTAGGAGGTTTGATATACTTAGAAGAGGGAGTTACACTTGTTATTCCTTTGCAAGTGTGATTTACTGAAGTCCACTTGAAATGTCTGGATATGTACAGAAACATAGGGCTGTGTATTGGCAAGAATCTGGTGATACGATACGTATCATGATGCAGTTGTTATGATTCAATATATTGTGATACTGTAACCAAGGTGATTTACTGCTATTTTTTTAAAAAATATGATTTTAGATTAGTAGTAGTATAATATAAAGAACACACCACTATATGCATAAAATCTGAGTTGGTGATATCTGTATTTATCACAGTCCCTGTGACATCCAGCATCATAGCACTACTTTGAGAGGGTGCATGTCTTTGCAAATGAAATAAAGTGACCATGAAAATATTAATAACAATAACAATGAAAGACGGAGATTTTAAATAAAAATAAAAATAAATAAGTAAATAGATAAATGGAATTATATAAATCTAATAAAATAAATGAATACCTTAAAAATAAATGCATAAGAATAAGTAAATAAAAAGAAAAAATAATTAAAAATCGATACAGTATGACAAAACATAATATTGCAATGCTCGATATTTTCGATTTTTTTTTTACACCCTTACAAGTAAATTTGCAAGTAAATTTTTCAAGTGTAAAATATCTCGCTCAGAACATATCTCTTTCATTATTCTTAAACTTTTATGATCGTTACCATATATATATATATATACATATATATATATATATGTATATATATATATATAAAAATTTGGTTATGACAGTTCAGAGGCCGAAATCAAATTATTTTTGTGTTGAAAGGAGACAGTTGCGGTGGTTGTTCTTGGAACTAATTCAGATGCCTCCTGGACGCCTCCTCTCCTGGGAACTCCTCAGGACGAGTTAGAGGACGGGGCAAGGGCTACCTTTGCTGGGCTTACTGCCACCTCGACCAGGACCCAGATAAATGGTGGAAAATATATGGATTTTTTGACTCTCAAATATAAACATCTGTATCTGCTTCAAAAATCCTGCTTTATTCCACAAATTCTGTGGAATAAACACAGAAAACTGAATATTTTGGGGGTTTATTAGCTGAACAAAAGATTTAACCTTGAGCCTCAGTAGGCCACGATGTCCTGCAGTGAGGTTCAAACTCCATTACAGCAAACTGTGCTGACGTGACTTTGAGCAAGTTAATGGATCCCTTGTTCTGTACTTGACCTCTGAACTCTGATAGTCATTTCTTTTGGACTTGAACGGAGTACATTACTAGGAAAGTGAATGACGACGAAAGGTCACGACCCAATATTGAATTCCTTATTAAAAGCCACCAGATGACCTCTAACGTGTAACTCTGTTTAGCTGGCGTCTGTCATCGAGTGATAGAAATGTGGCTCAAAATTTTAAACATATAAGCACAT